>JARHVA010008473.1:87500-127500 GCA_037957365.1 Torreya grandis | reverse complement strand
TTAGAATACTAGTTAGATAAGCCCATAAAGGCATAGGGAACATGCATATGCCAATTCCTTCCTAATTCATTAATGACTTTGGTTAGGATCTTGACAAGAGTATTATTGTATGCCTTAGCCTATCTATTATCTTGAAGATAGTAAGGTGAGGAGAAGTTGAGTTTAATGCTAAAAAATTCATAGAACTCTTGAACCCTTTTGATCTTAAGTGATTTTCCATTATCTGTGATGATCTTATGAGGGACACCAAAATAGACAAATGATATATTAAGTAATGAATTCAATAGTTTTGTCTACTTTGTTCATAATAAGGGGGATTGACTCCACCTACTTAGTAAAATAATCAATGGTAGTAATGATAAACCCATGGAGCTGGGAAGATTTTGGATTAATTTGACCTATAAAATCGATCCCTCATTGGGTGAAAGGGTAAAAGTCTTGAGCTACTTGTAATGCTTGGCTAGGGACATGGGATATGTTAGCATGATATTAACACTTGATTCATATCTTAATGTACTTAAAACAAACCTAATTTAAGGTGGGCCAATAATATCATAGATGTAAGATTATCTTAGTGATAGTGTGGTGATTAAAATATCCATTAAATGACCCATGATGAGCTTATTTGATAGCAAGGGTAGCTTCATGATTGTGGAGAAAATGAAGAAGGATAAATTTTAAACCTAGAATATAAATAACACCCCCTAGTATGTCAAAATGGGTGACATGATGTTGAAAGGCTTGCTTGCCATTTTTAGATAGATTCAGGGGAATAATCCCCCTAGATAGGTAGTCAAATATATGTGTGTATCAGAGATTTGATGGACTTTCCTCCATGATATGGATGGAAGGGAGATAATTTTTGGTAAAGGAGGGTTTATTGATCTTATAAATGAGGATAAACAACTTAAACTCTTGAGATAAATATGGGATAAAGGAGGCCAAGAAAGACATAGTATCTACAAACTTGTTACTTAATCTAGGAGTGGTTTAGATAGCATAATGCTCAAAATTGTATAGCAAGTGATCAACCAATGTATTATACTTTTGAAGGGTGTCATTATTACACTAATAGATGCCCTTAATTTGATTGACCATAAGCTAAGAATCACTATGGATATCGAGTGTCTTAATACTCAAGGCTAAGGTGGTTTGGAGACCTACAGAGAAAGACTCATACTTTTCCATATTACTAATGTAGTAAAAAAAAGGATAAAAGATAATGGGATAGGTGTCCCCCCAAGAGGTATTAGGATAATTCTACCTCCTTCACCATGCTCACATTTGGATCCATCAAAGAAAAGAGTCATTTGATATTATAGATATATTTGAGATGTGGAATCTATGGATTCATTTGGGAATTCATAATTAATTGGTTGATTATCAGAAAGAGGCACCTCAACAAGCTGATCAATAATGATTTGACATTTAATGTAATTTTCATGGATAAACTCAATATCAAATTCTACATAAAGCATAAGCCATTTGGCTATTTATTGATTCTAATAAGGCTTGGGGTGCATAAAGTTTAAGGGATAAACATTCATGACAACATAGGTTATATGATTGAGAAAATGATGGCATAGTTTAGTAGATAAAAAGACCAATGATAGGCATAACTTTTATGTATGATAATAATGCATCTCATACTCAACAGGTCTATGAATCATATAGTACATTGTCTACACTTTTTGTTGATCATCACAATGGGCAAGCATGGCTTCAAGGGCATGGTCAGTAGCATAAATATACAAGAAGAAAAGCTATACTTATTTCAAAGGAGTGAAAAATGGTGGTGAGATAAGGTAGATATTAAGATCTTTAAAAGACTCATGATAACTAGAGTCCCACTTAAAATGGATATACTTCATTAGAAGGTGATGAAATGGTTGAAAATAATCAAATAACTAGGAGATAAAATTATGAATAGAATGTAATTTACCTTGAAAACTATGCAACTACTTAAGATTGGATGGGGGTGGCATTTCTAAAATGGCTTTGATTTGATAGGGTCATCTTCTATCCCATAGATGGAGATAATGAATCCTAGGATCTTTCCCATCAATACTATAAAAATGTATTTCTTAGAATTTAGGTAGATATGAAATTAGATTAAGCGAGCAAAGATAACCTTTAGGTTGGAAAGGTGGTATTTTTGTAACATAGATTTACCAAGGAGATCATCCACATAATCCTCAATAATTTTATGGATGATATGATGGAAAATGTGAGTCATAGATCTTTGATAGGTGGCTCATGCATTCTTTAAGCCAAAAGGCATAACTCGAAAGCATAAAGACCCCCAAGGAGTAATAAATGAAGTATTATGTTAGTCTTATGGTGTGATCATAATGTAATTATATATATATATATATAAATAATCCATAAGTGACAACATTTCATGACTAGTGGTTAAGTCTATTGACTAGTTAATACTGGGGAGAGGGAAATCATGCTTTGAACAAGTGAGGTTAAGGTCTCAAAAGTCAATACAAGGAAGAATTCCTCATATAGGCTTGGTGATAGTGATGATGTTAGACATAGATTGAGGGAAATACATAGGCTAGATAAAGTTAATGGATAAAAGGCATTATATTTCTTATTTTACCAAGACCACAACATGAGGATGCATCTTCAAGAGCTTTTCCTTGATAGGTTTAACATCAGGGAATGTGATAATGTTATAGATGAAGATGTAAGGATTGATATCATGCATATTTATATATAACAAAGTGAATGATTTATTTTGATATATTAGAAATGCAATGCAATCCTAGTACTCCTAGGAAACTAAGGATTTATTAAACCTTGATTATGAATGGAATCTCATGGGATCCTATTTTAATATCAATGGTAACCTCATTTAATAGAATAGAGGTTTTAGATGGAAGGGATTTTATGGAGATGGGAGTTTTATTCACCCAAATGAGTTAAGATAGACTTATCATCCTAGCATTGAAGAATAGGGATGGTGGGAGAATATTTCCCTATCATGTTTGGGTAGGATAGAGGAATGGTTCAGACTACTCCATCATAGTGATAAATGAAATATTATATAGTAATGGCATTGACTGTAAATTTTTTGAAGGAATGTATATTACATCATCAGTCAAAGAAGGGGTTATGGATGGTGAGGATGGTGTATCCTCTTCGAGGATGTGAAAGAGAGTAACCTATGGGGTAGATTTAGAATTTTATTGAAACTAATCCATGTTTTTCATGGGGTTTTCTAAAACCACCAACACAATTTCATTTGGGCCCTATTCATGATGTCCTATGCCAAAAACCTTCAAGGCACACCATTATAAGTATGTATATTGAAATTGAGGTTTATCTCATAATAGAAAGTTTGAGCTAAATGGTTTAGCACAAATTTGGTTAGAAAGGCATAAATAAGGTTGATTAATTCCCCCATAGATCAAATGGGTGTAAAGGAAAGGTGGACTAAAGGGAATAATTTTACCCAAAGATAGATAATAAGTTTGTTCTTTGTCTAGACGTCCATATTCTTGTAGAGTGGGGAGAGTATTAAGTTTTAATAAATGATACTCTCAAATGGATAATTTTTAAAATATGAAATAAATGGACTCCTTACCAATTATTGATTCATTGATTGTCATATTAGTAGATACCTTTTGGATGAGGATAAGGTAGCACTTTGTAATGGTATTACGATGTCATTGGGGTAGAAGGTGAGGTTGTAAGATTTGAACAGATAAGGATCAGTTGGGACACTATGGATTTTAACTTTATGTCCAAAATTAATGCATTGATGAAAAGTAGAGGGAACACAATGCATAATACATCCAGGGATGTCCTAAGAGGATTTTATATTGAAATTCCCTTTCAATTTCATAAAATAATTTAGGAAGAACATGCACATCTACTTGAATGTGAATAACTACCATTCCTAATGTAGGGGCAATTGTATCATTGAAGGCTCATAGAATGGTGGGGGATTGGGCTATAACTATCTCAAGTAGCTGCAATTGTTTAAATGCATGAGAGGAGATTATGTTTATACTATCACCATTATCAATCATCACTCATTTGACTTAGGGTTGATCAATTTGGGTAGTAATAAATAATGTAGGGTCTTGATCATCTAGTTGTAAGGGTACTATTTATGAATCATGAAATGTAATAGATAAAGGTTTCTGAAGTGATGGATTGAAATTCGATAAAAGATGGAGTTCATTAGTTTGTATTTCTATGGCTTGTAAGGATTCTATCATGGCCTCACAATGTTGTGGATAATTTTGGACAAGTTGATATAGGGACATCTTGAATGGAGGTTGATGAAGATATTTTAGAATATATATTTATATGAGTTCTAAAGTATTTTTGTTTTACACTTTTCCTAAAATAGGAAATTTAGGCTTAACAATAGGCATTGTTAGACTATTTATGGCATAAGTTGGTACTTTGATAATAGTCACAATAGCTTTTTCATGATTTAACCCTAGGTTTGGGACCATGTAGCTATGTGAACTACATCTATATGAAATAGAGGGGGATTTAATACATTTTTAGAATCATCCACATCTAGAGGAAGAGATTGATATTGAACCTCATTAGAGGTTTTATGCTCTTTTACATCACATTTTGATACTATTGGTGGTATGCTACTACCTAAGTTGGATTTAATATTATTATTTTGACTATGGGGATGGTCATGATCTAATTATTTTGTTTAGAGATCATCTTATTCTTATAGGTTTTAAAGCATGACGTTTAATGCATTACAAATTTTTGTGTCATGACCTTCTATTCAATGGTATATGCATTTCCTATTTTCTCTATACCATGACGATTTTTTAATATGAGGATTGACAGGATTTATGGGTGGTAGAGTAATTAGGGATGTCTACATAAGCTGATCTAGGATATTAAAATAAGACCCTTCCATTGGATGTTGATTTACCTTTTCAATCCTTGAGGCATTAGTAGGGAAGAGGTATATGACTTTGGACCTTGGCCTTTTGAACAAGTTGTTTGGATGGTGTCTATTATAGGTAATTTATGTATAGGATAAGTCTTTAAACTTAAAATTTGTAGATAATTCAGGTTTAATGGGTTATGTATTGCCATGATCATAGTGTGAATATCTAGTTGTGGTGGTACATGCGGTTTAGTAGAGGATTATATAATGGTAGATTTTAGTTTTGCTAAAAGATGGGGCCCTAGTATAGAGGCTCTTGTCTAAATTGGTGGCAGTGATGCTTTCAATTTTTGAGTATTTTTAGGGGTAGTGGGTATGTCCTCTTTAGGGAGTTTAATCTTAATAGGAAGATTTTGTAGATATTTTCCTCTTAGGGCCATGAGGTTTCTATTTTTTATATCTATGGATTTTCCCTTACTTTAATAGGATTTAGCACCTTCCTAGCAATGGGGAAACTAATTTTGAGTGAGTTTAAGGTAACATAATAGTTTCCTCAATAATTAATAAACTAGAGAGAACATGTATACTATATGTAGGTATGGAAATGATGTAAGGACTAGTATCTTGAAAAATGTATAAGCAAACCTTCTCTTCGATAGTCTATTCATCTTTTAGTTCTTAAGTACTTTCCGATATGTTTTTCTGTAGTGGGTCCCAAACAATCAGATTCAAAAAACTAGAGGAAGTTTTTGGGTTGTCTTTACTTAGTTTGGATGGTTAAAAGGTGTCTCATATAATGAGATCAGGGATAGGATTACTATCAACTTATTTAGGTAGAATCTAATCATGGATTGTATTAATTACATGGGTTTCATGTCCTGTTGTGGATTCTAAATTGACTTGGATAGAATTTTGTGTAGAAGCATGATTAGGGAATGACCACTTGAATATATATATATATATATATATATATATATATATATATATATATATGTTAGTTGGTGTATTAGGGTTATCTAGTTATAACTCCCCCTAAAATACAAGATTCTATACCATGACCTTAAAATAATGACATCTATTGACATCATGACCTATTACATGGTGAAATTTATATAAGTCATTTTCCCTCAATCAATTGGGTTTGGGGTAAGAATCATCAAGAGGTCTTACTGAAAGAAGGTTAATGAGAGATGCCTTTAAGAGTTTATCTAAAATAGACACATAGGATTCTCTTAAAGGTGTATATTTTCTTAGGGGAAAAGATGTCAATGGTTTCTAAGATTGTACCTATAAGGTAGAGGGCTTAGATTGATTTTTAGTTTGTGGTGGTTTTAATTTTACAACTATGGCATTAGAATCTCCATTGGTTTTATTTTTGTTATTGTTAGTCCCTTTAGAGGGCCCAGGTTTACATTTTTAATTCCACAATTTAACTTTCCCTTCTTCTAGGGATCTAATTTCAACTTTCTAGTCTATCAAAAATGCGTCATCAAAGGTTTTAAAATATTGTACCCATAACATCAACAAGACATGTTCAACACATGCTCTCATGAATAACTCCATTAGCTCAAGTTGTGGAAGGGAAAAGGTGAGTTGATTGTTGAGACTTCTCCATCTTGACATGAATTTAGTGATGGATTCATCATCAAACTATTGGATGACATAGAGGTTATTTATAGTGAGTTTTATTACAATATTAATTGAAAAGTGTTTTGAGAATATTTGAGCTAGCTATCCAAAGGAGAATAGGGAATATTGAGGGTTTGAATTGTACCAATCTAGGGCAGGTCCAACTAATGACATACGAAAGGTTCTAAAATTAAGTGCATCATGATGTACTATAAGGTAGAAAAAATGTGTAAATGCTTAAAGGTACTATTGGGGATCCTACTTGTTTTGAAATTTCATAAAATTTTATAGTTCTCACTGTGGAGGATAAGGCCTAATTTGAACTATTGGGTTAATATTCACATTACATATTTGCTTGTAGGTGAGCATATTCTTCTGCCCCAAGGTAGAGGGTTACAAATTAGCCATCCTATTCATAAGGATTCTCATGAGATATAGTTGGGTAATGTATTGAGGGATTCAACCCATAACATTCTGTTATGGGAGTTGATATATAGCAAGTTAAGTGGAAAAATCTTGAGATAAGGGAAAACCAACTGATGTTGTCATGATTGGTTGAGAAGTCACCACATACTATGGGTCTTGTAAAGGGATATAAGTAGATGAAATAACTTGTGTAGGTGTTATATACTGAGTGGTCAAAGGGACATACTATTCAGATGGTTGGTTTATAGGGGTTTGTTGTAATGGCTACATTTGGGTACTTAAGGGTACACTAGTTTGAATAGGTGGAAGGGTTATTAGGATCAAGATGACTAGGTTTTGAAGTGATGTGGTAATAGGTTGATTAGTTGTAGGCTGAGGCATGGTAATGTTTTGAGTTTGGGTAGAGGTTGGGGATAGAACACTAAATGTCACCAGAGGTGGATTACCTAAGGGTGGCATGGTAGTAGTGTCAAAACTAGTCGAAGGAAGATTGTTATGGGAAGACACCATAGTGGTGGTAAACCATTCACATTATTCTAAACACATGTCATATGGGTTCTTAGAGAATATCATATGGGTAGAAAGAGGGACGTGTATGGATCAAGAGCTGAGATAATGGTTAAGTGTGATAGGGTTGTTATCTAATATAGTGGCAAATTTAAGATCAACTTAGGTATAGTAATGATAAATACCTTCCCTAATAGAGTAAAGGGAAATAGGAGGGTTAGGATAATTTTACATAGATGAGGATGAAGTTTGTGGTTTTGTTTTATTTTAGGGTTGTTGGCACGTCAAAAATATTTAGCAATAAAGGAAAAATCATGGAATAAAAACAAAAATCACATAAAATATTGTTTTTTATTATCTCATATTTAGTGAAGATGAAAAGATGCACATGCTAGAGATGTACCTAAAAAGAGTTTTATTTTTTAAATTTAAAGTGTGATAAAAGAAATGAAAAAGGTTACCAAGGGTCCTAAGAAGAAAGAATCTAATGATGGTCTCATGCTTGTTTAGGATTTTAGAGATTTTTATATTGGGATTGATATTTGGCCTGGTATTGGGGGCTACCCCCTCACTTCACACACCATAGCGTAAGGGTGTCAGGTGCTTAGCTAGTATATATCAAAAGACTAGGGTTTATACTTAGCTAGTGGACTAAGTTGGTTCTGCCCTTGGTGGTGAAATCCAAGTTGGATATCTTGGAAAAAGCTTACTGCTAGGTGATGAAATCTTAGTCAATTCCCTTATGTCAAAGTTTACTGAATTTTTTATGAACATGATTTGATTTGTGTGTGATAGAAGTGATAGCTATGATAAATTAACTACCTATATTATTCTATATGAATCAACTAAAAAAGTAAAATAGATGCAAATTATTTAAAATTTAGAAAATAAGAAATGAATTTGTATTTTATTTGAATGAATACAACAAACAAAAGAAAGGGAGAGAAAGATAGATAAATTCATATATTAATTTTAATAAGAAAATTGAGACCTTAGGGGTCTCACATGACAACATATTTATGTAGTTTTTTGTTTTTCTTTTAAATTAAATATTAATTACTAAAATTTTAAATAAAAATAGGTTTTATGGTGAATACCTATGGATTAGAGGATATTATGCACCTCTTTGAATCCAACAATCATGAGATCTTCTTTTTGGCTGGGAAGAATAACCCACAGACATGTCAACATTTGACAAAAATGGATTAATGGATAATTAGGTGAGATGCCTGCTGAAAAACTAGTTCTATGAAGTTGTGAACTTATTCAAATGGAGGTTGGCTCACTTATATACATAATCAAGTGGATAAAAAACATATGAAATTATAATATATAAAAGATGTGATATATGTGATAACAATGTTAATTAAGATTCATCCTGTATGATAGGTAGTTGGTATCTAGTGGCTTCAAGAGAGGGTGAATAAATAATTGTGTAGAGATATAGATCAAAATCTATGTCACTTTGATCAAAAAATAAGGGTTAGGAAAATATGGGGAGATCAATGATCTCATTACGTCATGTACTAAGCTTGGTAAAGTCATCTACAAACAAAGGCCATATTCACATTATAGTAAATTAGTAAAGATTTTAGGTAGGGGTATAGGATTAAGGTCTTAGGTTATACAAATTAAATATAGTGGATTGATGCTAATCCTAATAGGATCAATGCCAATTGGTATAATCAGTACTGATTTAGGATGAATCAATGTCAATTCTCTCTATGACTGAGTTTAATAAAAATAAAGAATAAATGAGACTATTTGGCTAATAGAGATTGATAAAAGGATACAAAGAAAAATAAATGATATTTTAGAAACTAGATAAATATATAATAATAGATAAATTGATAGGAAATGATATAAATAAAACATGATGACTTACCTTCAATCCATTTGCAAGTATAATGAAGCTTCTCCACAAACATAGGTAGTTTCTTGGGCTTCACAGAGGGTATTGAATGAACGTAGATTTTTTTTTTAATAGAGTGAAATTATGAATGTCACTAATACTCAAAAAAATATTTCAGCAATTAGAGGATATGAGTTTCTATGTCCATAATGCAAAGATTATCTAGGTATTTAAGGATCGATGTCAATCTAGAGAATTGGTGTTCATCACAGGTGAATTGGCACTGACTCACCCAATTTGGCACCTTTTTTTCAACCATGGGTGAAAATGTATTTGATACACATGGAACTATTGGTAACAAGCTCATATAGGGGTAAAGTGGTTAGTGGGTAGATTCCTTGGGTTATAAATATATTTAGTAGGTTAGGAGGGGTAAAAAGGTAATATTAAAGGCCACTTACCGAGCTAGTAAATGGTAAATATACTAAATCTTAGGATAGGGATTTTTTAGGAGATTCAATAAAATATGGATGTGCAACACCTGATTAATAATCCATAGGGTATGAAATTATAGTGTCTATAACACCTTCAAGTGCCTCAAGGATACCACATAGAATAATACAAGAGCATTTGCAAATTATGAGCTTCATGTTTAAATTTCTCAAATTTAATGCCACAAGACAATGTAAAATTTCCATGTTTGAAAAAAATGGTTTTATGTTTCACATGGAGGGAAATAAATGTGGAGATATGAACTCAAAAGGATCATTGAAAATCATCCCAATAATTTAATTTGGGGGAGAAAGATAAATTTTCCAATGATGAAAAGACAAAAAAATAAAATAGTGCCTTTTCATGACTAAAACAATGTGGATTAAAAAGGTTGCATAATGGGAGATTCAATCACTTTTATTAATCGACGTACTTATAAAACCATGCATATGTTAAAATACCTTTTCCACATGTTTAAATGGGAAACACTTTTTATCAATTCAAAAGGGATTAATATCATGAATTTGATGGGAATATTACCATTGAAATTTTTTTGAATGGATTTTGAGATAGGATGACAATTTTAATTATTTTCCATGAGTACTAGTTGTTAGCACTAGTAATACATGTCTATGAAAACTTATTATTCAAAATAAAAACTTTTAAATAATTACAAAAAAACTTGAATGCTTTTAGAGATACTTGAGAATCATTTCAGTAGTAATTTATTATGAAAACATGCCTTCATATTGACAATTGATTAATTGACCTGACAGATACTCATAAAGAGTGAAAAAAAATAACTTGGATCCTGGATGAGAATGACCAAAGAGGGAAATATGACCATTGGAGGAATTATTTAAGTTGACAAACTAAATATTTTAACATCCATGAAGTTATGAAATGTGAGGGGACTCAAAAATTTGACATGGAAGCTTGATTTTATGGGATAACAAATGGCTCCAACTGGGAACTTTGAACTGCAAGGCACAAAATGGAACTCTAGACTTTGGTTTAATAGGGAGGTTCTTCACTCATTTGGATATAGATTCATTTTAAACTTGATAATTTAAAAGGAAAGTGATTCATTCATTGGGCTATGGGGTCACTTGAAACTTGATGTAAATTTTTAAGAAGTGTGATATTACTTCATATTTTTTCATCATGATCCTTCAAACTGACAACCAGTTTACCAATATCAATCATATGAGAAATGAATGCACACAAGTAGGCTAGATCACCTTGAATAAGATTCTATAAATAAATATCCAACCAACTGATATCTAGTTGGCTAATCTCAATCATATGAGAAATGGTCATGTGCTTCCAGGTTAGATCACCTTGAAGAAGATTATATAGATCCAGATCTAACCAATTGATAGCTAGTTCACAAATATCAATTTTATGAGAAATGAACATGTACTTCCAGGCAAGAACCCCTATTTTCTTGAAGATATTTATGAAAACCCTATTCTATTTATCACTCTTACAAAACTTTTGATCACCCATGACATTCCCAAATAGAGATCATGACAACAAAAATGTGTAGGCAAGGAAGATCAAATAATGGAGAGGAAACATACACACTATCACCTTTATTTAAAAATAACATTCAGACCAAAATAAAATTATGAAAGAAGCACATCCAAAATTGTACTTACATGTGTACAAAAGAGGGCCACATGGTTCTTACTAGAAATAGTGTTTCAAATATTTCCTACTAAAGGGTAATGGAAGATGGGTTGCATCATGATATGCCAGGTAAAATTGAATGTTACCACAAAAGTGCCTAATATTGAATGGCACCATCCAAAGTTAATAAAAATTCCCATGAACCAGTTTTGAATCTCTACAACTATCCCGAAGTAGAACCAAGTTTCCTATTTAAAAATCTGTTTTATTATCTTTTTTGTCAAAGATAACTTTGATATGAGCCTGATGTTTTGTGATATTGTCAACTACCTGCATGGGTTTTTCATCCAGTTGTTGTAGATAGAATATTATCTTATCTAATGATCTTTAAAAATTTGAAATTTCAATTGCTCTAAACACTTACAGGGTAGGTAACTCAAGAGTTATAGGAGTTATACTATCTATTCCATATAAAAATTAGAATGGGTACATAATAATAGAATTTTTAAGAGTTATATGATCTACCCAAAGAGAATCACACACCTTTTTATGCCAATTTTTTAAATTTTTATCTACTATCTTGTGTATGATTGTTAACATATTTTTATTGCTCAAATTAGCTTGACCATTACCTTGAGGATGATTATTTGATGAATGAGATAGAGAAATATTTTATCTATAGCAAAATTGAATAATATCTAAATTAAAAAAAGTTAGAGGAACTATTTATAACAATTTTCTATGGGATTCCATATTTTACCAAGATATTTTCCTTGATAAAGTTACAAATGACATCCAAAGTTGTTTGTTTTATAGGAATTTCTTCTACCCACTTAGTGATGAATTTTTCCACTTTGAGAACATGAGTATGACCTATGATCAAATGAGGGTTCAATATCTTAATGAAATCCAATCCCCATTTCTGAAAAGGTTCTTCAACTATTATTGGTTAAAGAGGAAGTATTGCTAATCTAGATTTTCATGCATATTTCTCACATGCCTCCCATTTTCTCACCTATTCATATGAATATTTGAAAATAGATGACTAATAATAATGGGATGTGATAATTTTATATGTTATTTCCCTTGAAAAAAATTTCCCTCCATAGGCTTGCTCATAAAAATCTTGCAATAATTTATTTTTTTGTTCCTTATCAAAACACCTTTAAAAAAATCAGTCAATGCTTTTCTTGAAAATTTGTTATCCTATATGACATACTTATTAGCCTATAACTTGACCATTCTTCATTGTTTATCATCCAAGTGTGAATGACATTATTTGTACACCAGGTAGAAATCAATGTTAGAAAACCATTCATTAGTATAATAGATTAACAATACCAAAGGAAGCTCTTGATAGTCCTGTTCACCTAAAACTATCGAATATTCTGATTGAATATCTCCTTGCTCTACCATGAGTTGACATAAACCTTTTCCATAACTACCTTCATAGTTTTATTTCTAAATCATATTATTTCACCTTATCTATCTAATTCCCTCATTCATAATGAGGTTCTTATTGATTCAAAAAACATTTAACTACTATACTTAGTACCATTAGCAAAGAATGTGAATACAATATGTAAAACTTGAATTGATTGACTAATTTCACAATTGCATAAGCATGCTTTTCTTTAGGTTAATATTTTAATTCATAATATTTGAGATTATAACTCATGAATGCAATTAAGGATTTGATACTCTCATCAGTTTTTGAATCAAAATTACTGAGAGTGTATGCTCTGAAGGGTAACAATAAATAATGAACTCTTTCTTAATATTAGGACATAATAATGTCAGTACATGAGCAACAACAATATTTGTCTTTTCAAGAAATTATTTACTTTCATGGTTCCACTTGAAAGAAGGTTTTAATTTCATCATGTATCCAATATGTCAAAATAGTTCAACAAAATCAAGAATGAATCTTCTCAAAAAGTTCACTTTCCCAATAAAGGATTGTACTCTTGGTTTATTGATAGGCAAGGAAAGTTTTTAATCACTTTAACCCTTTATAGATGAATCCTTATTACTTCCTTCTAAATAATATGACCTAGCAGTTTGCCTTCAGTCACTCCAAATAAATATTTCCTAGGGTTGAGAGAAATTCCATGTAAACAATATTTTTCAAATACCCTTTCTAAATGTTCATAGTGATCTTCTCACTTTTATGAGAAAACTATTAGGTCATCGATATACACTAAAATTATTTCATTATTCAATTATCTAAATACCAAATCCATTTTCCTCTAAAAATTATCTCCTTCATTAATCAATCTGAATGTCATTCATATGTATGAAAAAGTGCCCCAAGGTGTTGTGAAATCCATTTTATGTTGATATTATTTGTTAACTTCAATCTGATTATATCCTAAGAAACCATCAAGTATCAGAAGCATTTGAGTACCTATTATTTCTTAGAAAACTTAATCCATGAATTGTAGTGGATAATTATCTTTGAGGGATGTTTGCATGAGATTCCCAAAATCAACACATATTATAATTTCACCATTTTTCTTATGAAATGGTAATATGTTAGCTACCCAAGTGGAATGGTAGTTATGGAAAATAATGTGAGAAATAAGCATCTTTTTCACTTCAATAAGAATTATTTTTTATGATTTTAGGATCATATCATCTCAATTTATATTTGAAAGGTTTTGCATCATGATTTATAGGAAGTATGAATTGCATCTCTTTAGGATGAAAAGACTTAAGGTCTACATATGAATATCTGAGTATATAAAAATATACTTATGGAGAAGACTAAAAAAATTACATTATTATTCACGTGCGTAATATTTTACAAAATAAAAACACATATGATGTTCCTCTAAATAAATGTTTACTTTTTCATAGTAAGCAAAATCAAGACTTAATTTTTACATTTTAATTTTACTAATCTATCATGACTATCAAACAATTCTGATAAAGAGACCAAGACTTTAGAAATTTTGTTTTCTTTCAAATTGATAATACCTTGACCATCTTATTTTTTGACTATTACCTCTTCTGATGTATGAACTGAATATTCTCTATATGAGGAGACACTAGCTTCAAAGTACAAATTTCTAAAAAATGTCTACTTTATCAAGGAAAGAGATGAGTTATTGATCCTCATTGAAAACTTACCAATTATCTACATTATCTGGGATGATTGGTTTGTATACTAGTTCAATCATGTAATTTTATGTATTAATAACTATATAGGGAATTATCAAAGGAGTTCATACTACTAAAGTGTCAGCTTTAGAGTTATGTCCTCTAAGAATTGTATTAATATTGAAAGCATTAAATAATTCAATCATATCCTAATTTTTTTTTCCTTTAATGTCTTAGATGATCATTTTTCACCTTGTGTCTACCTTTTAATTATTTCATAACAAGTTTAACACCACCCAAAACATTCAAATTCTTGATTCCCAATCTCTTTTGCTACCTACAAACCTAGTAAAAGTGCTTTGTATTACACTATATTTTTAGTACATTCAAACTGCAATTTATAGGAAAAAGTAAAAATTACCTTAGATGGAAATATCAAGATTAATCCTACACTTGAGCCCATTGATGAATAATTACCATCAAAATCCATCATCCAAACATCATTTGGATTTGATTGCATGATTTTTTGTTAACTCTACATCTTTCTCTATCATTAGAAGATAGTTAGCGATTCCAGCATCTTCATACAAAATATCATCTATTGGATCATTAAATTTTTGAACTGTGATATTTATTTTTAATTCAATCTCTAAATGTTGTTTCACTCCAACAAAAATCATGGCATGTGATAAACCTAGTTGGATTTTGCCTTCCAATTATTTGTAAAAAAAATTTCCCAAAAGAATGCCATAAGCCATTGGAATATCTATAAACACAATATTGATTTTAATTCACTTTTAGGGAAAGGATGTCAAATCCACTTGTACATCCTTAATTTATGTAGGGAGAGTAACTTGTTTTACCTCCATGGAATAACAATGTCCAAAGGTATTAATTTAATTTAAACTAAGAGCATGAGTAACTTTGGCAGGCATTACATTATTTAAGGCTCTTCTGTCAATAATACAATTACTGACTTTCCATTCCTTGAGGAAAAGGGAAATGTAAAAAGTGTCAAATTTATTGGATTTGAAAGTGGATATAGCCATAGATTTGACTTGATTGGAATCAATAGGGTTAGTTAATGTTATTTTGAAATTAGCCTTTTTAGCATTTGAATTTTTGCCTTTTATGAAATTGACTAACCTATGCAATTGCTCTAGGTATGCTCTCAAGTATTTAGCTTATGACATATGAATCTTAGTTTTATTGACATGATCAAATATGTTAAAATTAGCTAAATTTAAAGAAGGGGTTTCAATAGGTTGAGAAACATTGGCATTAGATGAACTACCTATCAATGGTTGTTTCCCTTTTGCTTGAATTGGTGGGGTAATTCCTCATGGGAGGATAAAATTTAAAGTTTCCTCTTGTGAATCATTGGAATATTTTTTCTTATTTTTAGTTCTAGTGAAAATTACAAAGGGTTGGCTATTGATATCTCCAACACTCTCTTCATAGTCATATTCATTTGAATTATATTCCATGAATGTATTTACAAAGTCATCAGTAGGTTCTTCAATTTCACATTCTTAAAGTTCTATATTTTTGGATTCATTTTCTCATTCAACTTATTTGTATCCAAAAATTTCCTTAGTTTTTAAGATTGGGTTGACTGATGCATTAGTGTTTGGCTGAGGGGGAGCCTTAAGTGCTAGTTTTGGTCAAGGAGATTATAGTCTAGAATGATCTCTTTGAAAAGGAACATATTTCCTTCTTATAATATCTTGGTATAGAGTTGTAATGGATTTTTGAGGTATTTTATTTTTAAGGGATGTTATATCATTATCCATTTTTACAAGAGTTGTTATGTTGGAAATTGTCCTAAAATTAGAGCCTTATTTTTTGAAGGTTCTTTTTTGAGTTTTATAGACATTATCTTGTCATATTAAACGTTGATAGCCAATTATTGGGTTGCTTCTAAATCTACTACTCTATCTCTTCTCAACTAATAACTTACTTCAACTAACTGAAAGTTGATAAAGAAACTTTTTTTTTTAATTTTCATTTCTAGGTTGTGCATTACCTAGTATCTTATTTAAAAACCTATTGAATTTAGAAACAAACTCTCTCATTATCTCATATACTTCTTTTTTTATTTGTGTAAGATAAGCAAATAGAGGATGAGCATCTTCAGCTCGTTTAACTCTATGCTCAAATTTAGTTTTCATGGTATTCAAGTTAGTAACATATCCTGGGGTGAGATGGTAAAATAAATTTCCATCCCCATCATGTATTATTTTAATGAATAGCCTGATTGTAGTGTCTTCATTCTTGATGCGTAAAGTGCCACATGCAATATTAAAGGCTACAATGTGTTCATCTAGATGTTTCCCATATCTATGAAATCTATTTCTTAACCATTATGAAAGGTCATGCAATTTTCCAAGAGCCAATGGAAAAATCTCATTTCCCCATGGTAATGACATATTTTGAAAAACTACTTGTAGGGGAATAACAATCCCTAGTAAGATAAGAGCTCAACTTGTCAAAGTTTCTATTTTAGGTTGTTTATTTTTATTAGAGGTCAAGGGAAGACTAATTGTATTTTTGACCTCTCTCTGATGTTTAGGGTTCAACTTGAAGCTAGAATGTTCTTGTAACTAATAAAAAGGGTCAAATTCACCTTTTGACTTACTAGCTCTAGTGAATCTCTTTTTTGGCAGTTTGGAAGAAAGTTATTGGTGTTGAGGTGTAGGTTGAAGTTGAAGAGCTCTTGGGCTGGCCTTCTTTGTTTTATTTTACATACAGTGAATGCTTTTACCCTATGTTATAAAACTACTCAATATTCTTCTTCTTCTTCTTCCAATATTTAAAGTACTCTATCAAAATGTGCTGAACTCATTCTATTATCCCAAGCAAAAGTTCTCAAATTTGATGAAATATCCTCTTTGGTTTGTGTTATCCAATCAAATTTAATTTGAAGAACTAGAGCTTGAGGTGCCTAAATATCATGAGAAGAAACTCTAGTTTTAGAAAGTCTTTCATTAGCTATACATACTATTCTTCATGTTTGTCTCCTTGATTTTCTTTTTGAAACAATATAAAAATTTATCTGATCAATGGCATCACGTGTTTCTTCTATATTTAGTTCTAACGTAACATTATTGAAATAAGTGTTGTTTGTTCTATATTTAGTTATAACCTAACATTATTGACATAAGTGTTTCTTGTTCTATTTTTAAAATCAAAAAGTAGAATGCTTGAAACTAAATCTTCCTCTAAATCTTTGTCCCAATTCAAACAAGGTTGATGATTTCGATTTTGAAGGCCTAAAATGGTCGTGTAATTTCCCTAATGTTGAATTAATAAACAAACTCTACGAGGTTTTATTTATACATAGATTCTTTCTACTCTTTTAACATGTTTTAACTCTTGATATAGGATAGTTAGGAGGACTTAAAACTGAGTTACTAAAATTTCATCAAAATCCCAAAAGATTTATCTGAGGTTTTCAAAAAATATAACTAAGTATATTATTTCATGTCTAACTTAGGTTATGGGAGTGGTCCTTGAGATTATGGTAGAGTCATGTGGACTATTACAAAATGGGTGGCACAAAAGTTACAAAAATGTGCCCCATGGTGGGCAACAATAACTGTTGGCATGAAAATTTGTTGTGAGGACAAATTAGATGTTTCTCAGAAATAGTAATGGGACAAAGTCCCTCTCATATTAGTATATGGTTATACCTTTATTTAAAACCAAAATGGATGCTATAAGGAAAATATTTACAACAAAAAAGGTATTTTGTATGGGGTTGTACTTTAAACCACAAAGTATGAAAAGGGTAGTGGAAAGGAACTGTAAGGAGGAAATTGGAGGAAAGAAAAGAACATGAAAAGAATAGAAGATGAAGAGTTATTTCTAACTACAAAAATACAAAAACTCACTAAAATGATCCAAAAATGAGTATTTTAATAAAATAAATCTTTATCATGGAAATGGGATGGGAAAGACATATTTTGTTCATAGGAACAAAGTACATAAACTAGAGAGATTATACAATACTAAGAAAGGTAGTAAAAAATAGCCTTGTGTTTCCCCAAAAGAATAGTAAAAAATTCTATTCTTAACCCACCAAGATTTCACAATTACAAAAATTATTTAATGCATATTCAAGAGAAATTACATTATAAGACAATTTCATGTATATTGACTATGCAAAAATGAAATTTAGCAACATTAAAAAGAAGAAGAATAAAAAGTTTAATGTGCACACATACATTATACATTTGTGGAAATTCTTGGGCACAAAGTCTGCAAAAATTCTTCTTCTATTGATTCTTCTATGAGTTGGAAATACAAACTCTGCTCCCTACCTTTACAAAAATATATTCAACTGTCAAAAATTAATCAGCTCAAAACTCCTATTTATAGTTTAAAATAGGTATAACCACCTTCATAACCAACATTGAGTAGAAAGTTTCTATTTTATAATTAATTTATCACTTATTATTTAAAAAAGCTAAAACCTAACACTTTTAAGTTATACAAAGAGTACAATGAAGAAATAGAAACTTAAAAAATGACTTTTAGTGGTTATGAGAAGGTGATAATTTCTTTTGCTAAGTAGGACTCTATTCCAATATGGAAACAATTTATGATTTCCCATATTGAGATGAATTAAACTTATATATTTTGAACCTTTGAGCTACTTGGATAATTCCTTCTCGTATAGGAACAACTGTATGATTCAATCATGAAAAACATTCACAAGATGAAATTATAGCCTCTTCAATATTTTTGAAAATTTATGTAAAGTTAAATGTGAGATCCATAATTGCATTATGAATATCACTCATTTTGTTCGTTACTCCTTTATTGAATGTATCTACTGCAAATAGTTTCTTTTTGATGAACATCTAAATTTTTTGTTTTAATTTTGTAGTTGTTCAAACTTTTAAATCATCATAATTTGGTAGGTCACAATGAATATAAAATATTTTGGCATGTACCTCATATTTTACCTCATCACAAAATTTCTCATGATGTTGAAATTCTTTAAAAGCTTCATCTAGAGCACAGGTCTTTTAGTTTACACATTGAGCCCACAACCATTAATAATTATATTCTACCTTTTCAACAATACCTTTTGAGAGAAAAGAATTCTCATCCATGATGACTATGTCCCTCAAATATCTAATCAATTTATTTCATATTTCAATTTCTTTATATGCATCTATTTTTCTTCTTCAACCTTTGTCTGAATAGAGTTTATGAGGTCATATATTCTTTAATTCTCATTAAAGAACTTAAAACCTTCAAAAACCAAATCTTCAACCCATGACTCTATCACTTTACCATGATTTCTATGTTTAATGATTTTTGAAAACGTGTCATTATCAATGAAAAATTCATGAATTGGCATTCTTAAAATAAAATAATTTCATATAGGTGTATAAATTGTACTCTAATAAGTTTCACCAATATTCAAAATCTATTTAATGTACATTGAAAGTACACATACCTTTTCTTCTAGTTATTCCTAAGTCTACATTGCCTATTTTATCATTTGAATCAATTTAATTTTAGTCACATTGAAATAATGAATGTTACCTTTTGGATTTGATTCACCCAAATTGATTATCCTAATGTCATAGTCAACCAATGTTATTTCATCTATTCTTCTCCACATGAGGTTCTACTATTTATATGGACTGTGTACCTAAAGGGTCAATCATTAACCTCAAAGTAGTCTTGTCCTTTATTTTCTTTGGAATAACTTGAAATAAATTAGTGATAGAAAAGAAATTAATTTCAGCTGTTGTGAATGAAGGCCTTTTCTTACCAATAAGATGTTTTACCCATGAATAAGACATGTCTTTCTATGAACTAGCCAATTGAGCATCTGTGGAAACCAAGGGAGTCAATGATGATAACTACTTCATGGTTAAGATAAGAATATATCTAGGATCAACTAATTATAAGGGGAAAAAAACTTGTTGTAGAGATAAATATAGAGGTGGAGGTAGATCTGGGGATGGAGTTGGGAATGAGGATGATGGAAGTAGAAGGGATGAAGGTGTAGATGAATTAATAGGAAGATAAATGGTAAGAGAAGGGGTAAACCTTGGGTCTATATCCAAAAATAGTTGAGTAGTGTTGTCAATCAATAGTGAAGTATCCATCTCTTGTATGATATCTAGAGTAATACATGAAGCATGCCTTTTCATCTGAGGCTTTTTCTTTGGCAATGCATCCCCACATGTCTCTTTAGGAAAATAGTATTTGTTGGGATATTCTCCATCTCCTCCACCTGTATCAACCAAATTAGATTTCTTTATAAAAATTTTGGTGCCTGAAGATTGAGCCATTGAAGTGGAAAACATCTATTATTTCCCTTTTGAATTCCCTTCTTTTTAGAATAACTTCTTGAAGAGAGTTCTCTCATTTTTTTATCATACCATTCTCTTTATCTATCTAGCATGAATTGTGTGCATTATATAATGTTTACCAATTCTTTTATTGACCAATTGATCAAAGCAATGGTTGTGAGATGGATATTTTTATAGAAATTTGTTCTATAATGTCATTAGCATCATCTTAAAAATTCACTTTTCATCAATCAAATATGAAAGACTTTATCTATTTCAATGTCATCTTTGACCAATATCTATTTTTGACTTGAAAATCATCTTTGCAGTCCTCCCAATAGTATTCAATTTCTAAAATGTGAGGGTAGTTAGAGCCCATTTTGAGGTTCTTTTTCACAAAACCCTTAATATGAAAACCAATCCTCCTAGTGTATAGGCACATTTTAAAATATATAAATAAATTTAATATATTAGAGGCATCTATGGGTGTATTGAAACTAAAATAACTGAAGCCAATAGGAAAGCTTATTCCTATTGTATGCTCACAAGTGCATTTCTTGTGCACTTCACTGAGTTGTCTGCAAAGCTCAATCAAAATAATTTTGTCACTATAGTATCTTGGCAATCTAAAAAGAAAACCTTCAAATCCAACAACTAAATATACATGTATTTTTGAAAGTGGATGAAATAGCTTCCATGATTCTTGAGCAAAGCAACTGCCTCATTGGAGATTATGGCTATAAGGTTCCCATCTAGTGTTATGAATAACATCATGGAGAATGCATCATTTAATCTATTGAAATGGAATTTTATATATTCATAAGTGAGCTTAGGAAGTTTATCATATATCATCATGTTTGAGATATTATGTTTCACCTCTGTCAAACTAGGCCAATGCTTGAGGACTACAATTAAATAAAACAAGTATGAAGTCATAAAGAATTCTCATTTTGATTCTATTTTGATTAATTGTTCATGAACGTTATCACTGATTATCAAATACCAATCAATGAACTACTTCCATGTGTAGATGATACTCATGAACATACACATCTACTGGAAAAAAGTATTTGTCTCTTTGTTTCTGATAACTCTGATCAAAAGGGTAACCATATCTGATAGTTTTTATTTGAAATCTGATCTGTATATGGCTTTGATATCTTGAATATTGATTTTTTTTTTAGTGTTCAACCAAGATTGACTTATCATATTTTTTTACTTGATGCAGGGCTGCTCATACTGAAATTCATCTTCATATATAAATCAAAATGATGACCCTGCAGAGTCCGTAGATTTCCCTTTCTCCTGCACAGTCCATAGATTCTAGCCTGCAGAGTTCATAGCTTCAAGCCTACAAAGTTCGTAGCTTCTGGAAAGCTTGGATAAACGAATAATTTTAAATGCACTGGATCAAATTTATGCAAATCTATATAAATAGAAGAAAATAAATTATAATACTCGACTCGAATTTTTGTGGGCCTGTAGTTATACACCATTTGCTCATGGTTTTAAGATCCCACGAATTAGACAAGGTGACCTCCTTTTCACCATGAATCAATGACCTATTAAATAGAAAATCTCTCTTACTATGTTTAAGACACTGCCAGCTTTTATTGATTCCACATATGCATAACCTGCATCCAATGTCCATGCCCTTCAAAACTGAATTCACTCCTCCATGCTTGGCTCACATTCAGGATTGTGTTAAGGTTCCCGACTCAGTTTTCTATGTCCATTCTAATATATCGTTAACCTCTCAGCTCCGCCCTATACAAATACACAGACACTGTAATATATATTAAACTTAGCACTTGTATATACTTGCAATCTAGTCCATGGCTCTACAAATAGGCATATCTCTCTGCATCGATGGCCAACAGGCCCTTCAATGGAGATGCACTTTTCATTTCAGTCAAGGAATTTGATGAATCCTCTGTGTTTTCAATAGAAAATCCAATGCAAAGTTGGCTTTTTGGCCGGTGCGCGCTACGATTTCAACGGACTCATAATACTATGCTTTTATCTTCATTCTTATAACTGTTTCTTTTTATATCGATCTCCTTTACACAGTCACATCTGAGAGCTTTTCAAAAATATTAAAATCCATATTAAATTCATGAACATGCTAGAAGGACTCGGTTCTCTATTCGCAAAGATCAATAATACACAAATAATTTTGAAAGCACAAGATAAAAAGACTCGAACACACCTGATTCCAAAATACAATTTGAATTACAATTACAAGCCTCGTGGCCTTCTTGACTCCTTTCTCTAAAGGATATCCTCCTTCCTTTTCTCTCTTGTTCATAACATCTTCATTTTGAATTTCACTCTCTGTCTTCTGCAGATGCATGGGTCCCGAAGGAACGACTTCTATCCTTCTCCTCTCTTTTCTTCTTACTTCTATGTACTCCCTTGTCCTCTTTTTATGAATTTTCTTTTCTATTCTCTTCTCTAACCTCTACGCCCAACTTGGGCTCTAAAACCAACAAGAAAGATTACAATTTAACCAATATATTGATTTGGAGAAGATTTATATCCATTAATATCTTAATGTTGAAAGATTTCAACCACTCCCCTCTTTTTCTCAACAGCCCCCAACAACAATTACTTTTTAGTTTTATGTTTTTACAATTACTCCTCAGTAACAGCATATTAGAGGGAAAATACAAATTATTGAATTTGAATTTAATCATGACCATGTCTTCATGTAGCCATTGTAGATGCTCCTGCATCAGTACTTCTCATGATTATCCTTCTAGAGTTGTTCAACAATATCTCTATTGATGTTAACTATTTAATTATAGGGTTTGATACCGAAGGTGATCCCTATAGAGGTGAAAATTTAGTTTGGCTATCAATTGATTATATATAGATCTTGTTTCTCTATTTTTAAGATCATATTACATTACACATGCAGGTCCCAAATTTTCACACTAAGTTGAAGTCAGGAACATATCTACTCGTGCAAGTTGATTGACTAAAATTAATCATCCTAGTAGAGTTCTTTTTGAAACATCCATTCTTTCTAAAAAATCATCAATATCCATGTGCCTCATGTCACTATTAGAGATGTTCAAGACGTGTATATGTAGAATGGATATAGGTCATATCCCACATATTTGAACTTCATATTTGAAGGTATAGTTGAATGAATTACATCTTGAGCAAACAAATCAAGATTTATATAGTTTGAAACTTAGAGAGAAAGTGTGTATATGAAATAGAAACTAGTATAGTGTACATGAACCTCTATACAACATCTAAAAGATTATCAGATTAAACAAAAATCTCAAAAACTTATTTATGTATGTAATGACCATCTAGGCCTTTTAAAGGTTATGAATGAGAAAATTGTGATATCATTTTCAAAAACACCATTTATGTATGTAAAGGTATTAGAACCTTTTGGAATAGTGGGAAACCTTTTGATATTATGATAAATATATGTGAAAGAATGTCTCAAATTTGCATGAGATGAATCAAGCTCAAATATGGTAGCAAGAATTGTCACTCATTTCATAATTATTTTCAAAATCTTAAAACTGCCTATAAATAGATCAATACCACTTGGAGAGAGCTCAAATCGAAGAATGTATTCTTCAAAACTCATTATAAATTTATTGTACAAAGATTGAAAGAGGTTGGTAGAATAAACTGTTTGGAATTAGAACATGTATTTATGCGAGATTCTTGACCAAATAAAACAACATCTAAGTTATTTGAAAGCAAAAACAATTTTTTTTGATTGATTAAAGAAAATTTCATGATAAATACAAACTAATTATAACCTCCATGCATAGTTTATCTACTACGTGGAGGTTTGACCAAACCATCTTTAGAAATCCAAAGAATAGTCATGTAGGAGTTTTATTTCCTTAAAATAGTCTAAGGGTTTTGAAAGGGAAAGAACATGTTTGATAAACATGAAAAATCCACTCAAGATTACCTCCATGATATAAATATATTTCACCTATGTTTTTATTTTTATTATGTAGTCATGCGGAAGTTGAAAGGTAATGAGACATCATGTAACTTTTTAAAAGAGAAAAAACACATTCTGAACCCGCACGAGAGGAAATTATTTATTAAAATTTAGTTAGATCATTGTTTTACATGCATAAATATTCTCCTTTAATATATCTTTCTCTCAATATGGTGGAGTCAAATGACTTAAAATACTTGTTTGATGACTGTCAAAATCACACACAATGACTATGTTTATTATAAATTTCTCTTATGTGGAATAAACCATGGTTTTCAAAGTTAAAAAATGCATATTATCTCCATTATCCTTTAAGATACTCAAGAATTCCATGTAGAATAATACAATAGCATTTTGAAACTATGAGCTTCATGCTTAAATTTCTCAAATTTAATGTCTCATTATGGTGGAAAATTTCCAAATTTCACAACATAAAAAATAGTTTCATGTTTCACATCCATGGAAAGAAACATGGAGATAATATTTCAAAAGGATCTTTGACCATCATCCCAAGAATGCAACACAGGGGAGAATTTATTTTTTAAATGATGAAAAGATAAAAACTTAAAATAGTGCCTTTTCATGAATAAAAGAATGTAGTTAAAAAAGGTTGTGTAATGGGATATTTAATCACTTTTATTGATCCACATACTTATAAAACCATGTATATGTTAAAAGTCATTTGCCACATGTTTAAATGGGAAACACTTTTTATCAATTAAAAATGGCTTAATATCATGAATTTGATGGGAATATTACTATTGAAAATATTTTAAATGGATTTTGAGGTAGGATGATGGTTTTAATTATTTTTCATGAGTGTAGGTCATTAGGACTAGTAATTCATGTGTATGAAAACTTATTTTTTATTCAAAAAAAATAATTTCAAAGACATTAAAACACATTTGATGATTTTGGTGAGACTTGAGAATCATTTAAATAACAATCAGTTATAGAAGCATGCCTCTAGATTGAAAATTAATGAGTTAACCTAACAAATAGTTATAAAGAGTGAAAAAATAACTTGGATCCCAGACAAGAATGACCAAAGAGGGAAATGGATATTTTTGATCAATTATTCAAGTGGACAAATGAAATATTTTAACAACATCCATGAAGGCATGAAATATGAAGGGACTCAAAGATTCAACATGGAAGCTCAATTTTCTGGGATAACAGAGCTTAAGGTAGATTTCAGTAGATGGAAGGGTAAATTCACTCATTAAACCATTAGAACATCTGATGATATGTTTATAATACCCAAAAATTAGATTTGGAGGCCAAACCAAACAATTAGATGCATTTTCTTGTTAAATAAACCCATTCAAATGCATGATCATTCTTGTATTACTAAGAAGGTTAGTTTCTAGAACGTATGAATTAACATGAGGAGAAACATGGGATTGTGAGCCTATCATGGAATTTTTAGGGGGATTTCCACTAAAATTTATTGGCATTTTTTCTCTATTTAGGTTCCTCATGTTTATGAACTATCTTTAAGAAGCCAAGTGACCCTAAAACCCTTGTTAATCCCTGAATGTTACCTAATGGAAGAGATAATACCTAAAATCACTCAACATGGTTAGAAATAGATCCTAAAACACTTGTATGACATATGTTCCTCTCTAAAAAAATTTACTAAGCATATATTTATCATGTGTGGGCTACTATTATATAGAAAAAAGTTTAAAAAGTTACTTTTTAAGTTTATATGTAGGGTTTTGAATTAGGAAAATTTCCCAATTAGTTAAAAAGGGTATTCGAGGCAAAATAGATATGTTATCATAATATTAACAACATTTTAAGAGATTTTATATTTGTATCACAGGCTAAAAGTGTCCAAATAGGCCTTAATCAAGAAGGATGGCCACTGCAACTTCAAGAAGGGAGGGTTACAATCATATTTATAGGTATGGAAGCATGACTAGGCATCTAAAGCAATTTTAAGAGGACTAATGGCCCTAAAAGGGTTTATAAAGTATTCCCATGGTGATTAAAATAGCCTTCTAAGCCTTAAACTAAGCATGTGAAGAGTATCTCATAATCTAGCACAAGAGGCCTAGTTGCAAACCTTGTTAAGGTAAGTTGGGGTATAAAGATATATATGAATCCCATAAAATCATTATATGAACCTATTTAATATCCCCTATGGTCATAGAAAAGGCCTAAAAATATTACTCAATTTTATTTGAGGATTCAATGGCAAAGATCTTTTGGTTGTTCTCTTGTCAAACATGTGTATCAATTATAGTTTCAATGTGATTCTCAATGCTTGACAAAGTGTCCTTAAACTGATACAATAATTCCAAGAAGTGAGTTGCTATGGTGGATAAATTTAATGCATAAAACTTGGTTTTATTGAGTGACCATGTGATAATAATAATAAAAAGGGGGAAATAAGAAGAAGTTTGAAGCCCATGTTCAAATCTCATATGAAACAAGAAGCATTGCAAGAGACCAAGGTTGGCATTAAGGATATTAAAGGATGCCTAGTATCGATTTAGGATATTGTAACTATTTCAATAATTAGATATGTAACTTCATGAGAAGGAGTTATGATGAAGAAGGCAACAAAAATACCAAAAAGACCCCCCTATGCCACCCTTATGAAGAGTTGCTCCAACACATGTCCTAGAAGACTAACATGAAAGATGATGACACATTATTTCCAATATAAGTGTAATTTTTTTATCTATTTTATAACCAATTTGATCATGATATACATCTCATGATTTTCTTAGCTTATCATATTCTTCCCTCTTCTTCCAATTCATCTATAAATGAAGACTTGAGAGGCATGCAATGTATCCTCAAACTGGTTAGGCAAAGCCCTGCCAGTTTTAAGACTTATACTTGACTATTAATATTAATACAATTTGATTTATACTATTTTCATTTTGAATACAATTATTTTGAGTGAGTTAGTGATGAATTTTTTGTGAGAGGATGATTACTTCCATGCATTTATCTTTCTTTTTCATATCTATGTTAACTAGTCTACTTTTTACATGTTGTATGATGTTTAATACAAGGTTCATTGATTTTAAGTGTTAAAACATAATTATTGTCTACTATTAGACCTCTTGACTAAAATCACATTAGTTTTTGAAACTACCATAACCTTCATATAGAAACACTAGTGTGGTAGGAATTGTTTTGAAGCTGCGAAATTTGATTTTAACTTGTCATTTCATAGTGAAAACAATAGAAAGTTGAGGATTCTATATTTGGTGCTTCACCTCCATGTTTTATTATTAGTTTTAATTCATTTCTATCCCTTTTCTTTGCAAGTGTGATAAATTTTTTAGAGTTTTTGGATGAAACATCAAGGAAACTAGCCCAACCTAGAAGTTTAATCTAGTTAGTAGGCCACCTATAAGCTAGGATTATTCTCATGTTATCATCTAGTTAGGAAGGTTTGAACAACCTTATTAGTGGTGTAAATTAGATAAATAACAATATTCATAACCATATCAATATAAACCTAATATGACTAAGTATTTAAAGTTGTTTACTAACGCCGTGGGCAAATTATATTCTTCAAACAAACATAATTTCATGGAGTAACTTATAGCTCGATCCCCTAATTAAAATATCTCAAATTTACCACAATATAGTCATAATTTTATATGATACCTACATTTATCTAAATTTTTAAAACCATTCTTCATTTTTACTCAAAATGGAATAAAATATAAATAATCCTAAAAGGAATATAAATTCTACGTATTTAATACTATTTCCATTTAAATCTGACAACAATTCATAACATCGATATTCCCCCATATAAAGTTTGAAAAATTTCTAGGTTTTGTCATTTAAAAATATAGATTTACAATATTATTGTCAACAATAAATCAAAAAATATATATTGTCTTACAATGTTTCCATCAATTTTAAGATTTATAGCCAAAGGAAAAACTCTTATTAACATTTACATTCATAACCTTCATGTAAAAATCTATATGCATAGTAATTAATACTATGCTAAAAGTTCCCTTTGGAGATGCAATGTTTAAATCCTGTCTCTACTCCTACCGTCTACCTTTTTTAAGCATGGTCGTGTTTCGCTTCTCCTTTCTTGTTTTTCCCGTAAATCCATCCTAAAAACGTTTTTCATGTGGAAATCAACTCCGAAATTCACTTAAAAAATTCACCCACGAATCCTGCTGATTAATGCCATGTAGGCCTCCATTATCACAACCACTACACCAATTTGAGTGTTGTTCCAGAAACTTGCTATTCAACATAAGCTTGTTAACTTTTCATGAGAGTTGAAACAGACATAATCATGCATCGAATCAATATATTTTATCTAAAACCTTATGAAATGTGATTTTTCCAGATAAAATTATTCAATTACATCCATCCATGGTAAACGACAGTGAGGTCAGAAACACAAAGAGACCCACCTTTCAATATCAGTAAACGGGGGAAAATTAAACATAAACTTTATTATAAGATTAAATATTTTAACATAGAATTTTTTTTCTTAATGATCCCGTGTTTAAAACTAAGGAGAGTAATTTCATATAATTTACGA
This sequence comes from Torreya grandis, assembly GCA_037957365.1. Lineage (NCBI taxonomy): Eukaryota > Viridiplantae > Streptophyta > Pinopsida > Cupressales > Taxaceae > Torreya > Torreya grandis. Next base: position 98,133 of record JARHVA010008473.1, on the reverse strand, counting down.
CTATGTGGGGACATAGCATTATGCACAGGGTACTTATTTTGTGAACAACCCATTAAACCACAAATTTATGCAAAGTGTAATTAAAACATGAACGATCTTTTTGGAGAAAGAACAAAGTTAGAGTTCTACAACAAACCAATTATGATAGAGGATTAACCCAAATAGTTTAACATAACTCTTAATATCACAAAGTCATTAAAATATAGTTTTTATTTCAAGCATCATACTACCTAATTAATAGTTACCATTAACACATCATAAAAATACAAGTACTTTCAGATCAAAACCACACAAGACTAAGTGAGTGTGTAAGCATTATTTTCTTGTTATGACTACTCCTAACTATCACAATCTACCACACTCCCTTTATGATGCTCTCCTTATGAAATATTTGTTGTAAGCAATACAATTATCTTGTATCCACCTCATCTAAATAAGGTAAGTAGTCTTATATAATTATAAATAATTGATAATATGAATATACAGAAATACATTAAATAAATTGATGCAAATATAACATAAATAAAGATATAATCATACTGACATTTAATATAACAATCACTAAAATTATATAAATTCATATTTTTAATGTTAATAATATCATTTAACTAATCACAGTAGTAATTTAATAATAGTCTAAAATCTAAAAAATAATCTATGTAAATCAATCACAACCGAATATAATAGATAATTACTACATGAAATCAGAAATATAACCCAAAAAAAAATTGTTTTGTCAACTATTCATAATATGTTCTCTCTACAAGGGATAGGACATGATGTAACATTAGTTAAATCTTTGAAAACATCACATATTTGTCAGTTTAATTATATTGGCAAACACAATTTCGCTCATTAGTATTAGAAACTATATGACATATCTCAATAAAATTTCATGTTTGCTTCAGAATGTATTAACTAGTAAGATATAGTTGTGTGTCCATTATTTATTGTATCATCCAATCCTGTAGATATTTTTATGTGCTAGTCTTATACCGTTCCAAGTGCTTTTTTAAATACATGCTGTATCCTTTACTTTCAATTTAAATAATCATTTTCTATTTTATCTTCTATTTTCCTAGAACTATGTTGTAATGGTTGTAAAATACATAAGATCTATATTTCTAGGTTATGCGGTCATCAATTTTACCTAAACCGAGGTATCTAAGGGTACTTCCCAAACAATTATATAACAATATATGGATTTTGGTTTCCATATACATCATGGTATGCCATAGCTAGATCAGGTTTTTTATTTCAACCTAGAGGAATAAATTCAACCATTTGGTTTTGTAGTGAACTTGTAAGAAGTTATAGCTAATAAAATATTGTCAATATACATCAAAGATGAGACAATGTGTTGGTGGAATCTTTCATATTGATTTTTTTTAATACTTGTAGAATTAATATATTTGAAACCCTAAAATTAAAACTCTACCAATTTAATTATACTTCTTTTTGCTATTTATTTTTTACACGAATTAATTAAATCATTATTTTTGGCTTTCAAATTGTTTTAACTAGTCTAATACCATTATATTATGTGTGTGATAATTACATCAGCTAGTCTAATATAATTTTATGTATCTTTCAAACTATATCACCCAGCTTGATATAGTTTAATTTTATAAATCTAAGTCCATATGAACTATCTAACTTATTTTTTTACCTTCTTCCCAAATCCATTGGCCAAACCAATACACATATAGTCTTCCTAAAATTTGTATTCCCCAACCTGATCAATTCTTAATGAAAAATGGTTATAAAAAATGGGAGGCTGGAAAATATTTTCATGAGATGAAAAATAAGAGACAAAGGGATAATAACTTGATTTAAATACTCTTAGGATCACCATCCTTTATGTAAAATGCATTTTGGATAAGCTATTATATATTTTAAAAGGTATGTATATGAACTGCATTCAAACTTTGTAATATGATTAGAACATATTTAGACTTTTCTAAATATTAAATTGATCCTATATTATACAAAGATATTTATGTCATTCCTTGTTTATGTGTTGTCCCTTACAAAAGAGAATCAAATAACATGCTAGAGATATTCATTATACATGGATATAAATATCCACCATTGCAGATTACTCACATCTCATAAAACATCATATTTGTTTAGGTCAACCCAATATCATAGCTGAAGAAGATGAGTATTAGAAAATAATTGTTTTGAAAGCCATTGAAATTGAAAAAGGCCAAATAACCTAAATATAGACTATGGTTTTGGAATGAAAGAATCATGATGTTTAATCATGAATTTAATTATTTTGAGAATTTAAGAAGCTCACTTGGTGGGTAAAAATAAAAAATACTAGCAGAATGGTGTTTGTTTCATTAGTCTTTGAATGGTATAGTATTAATTTTAAAATAGAATATTGAGAAAGGCCAAATGCATACCTTTTTCCTTCTATAGTCTGATCATCATTATTTATGGTTGGATTCTATGCTCATTTTATCACAAATATTCACTTCTTTTTCTTTCTTTAAGGATTGACAAACATACAATGTCTAAAACGTGAATTCAAAATAATTTGAATATAATCAATCCATAATTTTTTCTCTAAAACATATAATATCATGAAAATATTCATAATATAAAAATGTGAATTTAAATAAATTTAGCATGATGAATCCATAATTTTATCTCGCAAACATATAATATCATATAAGTATTCATAATATTATTTTATATTGTTTTTTCTTACCATCTTCCTACAAAATAGATTATCCAACTAAATAAAATTATTTATTATAACCATATTGCATTAGCTAATCCAATACATTTTGATATCTCTTATTTCAATTCCCAACTATATTGACCAAACTAATATAGCATGTTTTTAGCATTCATGTGCAATTAACTCACCCTCCAAATCAATACAAGTGATATTTTAACTTCCTCGACGGAACCTATCCAATACTAATCAAAAGGGAAAACCCATTAAGATTTTAAAATATTTGAAATAAAAATCCTAAATCTATGGAACTAACCAATCTTGATTTATTTTTTAAAAATAATTAAATTATTTATAATTTTTCCATGACTCAAGATCAAATTATAATAAATTTTTGTGTGAATTCTACTAGATCCGAATGATATAAGCCATATAACAATCCTAAAACTGCAAGATATGCAAACCTACTCGAAGACCATAACATGGTTGAGGAACGTGACATAGAGTATATAAACGAGAGAATAATCTATCTCCACAAGCATCTTAACCATAAGGGAAAACACCCTACACTTGTGTATCACCCCAGGATGGGACACCATGTGGAGTGTCCTCATTTTCATACTCTCAAATTTTATACGCAACTTAGGGAAAATTAATTTGTCTTCCTAGTTTATTTCCTCATCCACCATGTCTAGTATAACATGTGCCGTGTTGCGGCAGAAGTACCTGCTGTAATAGAGGGGCTATGTTTGTTAGAAATATATGCTTTTGTTCTATTGAAACTTGCAATCTTCACATTCGAACCTGTTAGAATTTTGATTATTCAATTGCTCTTGACATATCATAGAAGATTGATTACTCAATTGCTGTTGACAATTTTTTATCAGAACAATAGTAGACAATTCGAGGTAGACCAAAAAAAAGGAATTACTGCCAAATGCAAAGCTTTTCCAAATTTTTAATAAAATTAATTAAAAAACATAGAATATAAGATTTAAAAACATAGAAAATACAATCCACTCAGAAGCCCATGAAAAACATATTTGGAAAACAAACAGGTTAAGAAGGCAATGAGCTTATGACAACATCTTTTTGTTCTTAGTTTGGGCATCTAAATCTGTCTAGACAAAAATATTAAGTAGATATACATGTACAATCAGATTGACTTTACAACACAAATATCTGTATGCCCACACTAGTAAATAATCCGGCAAAATGTTGCTCATAGCAACCACCATGGAAGACTATGAAAAACAGTTCGCCGAACTGAAAAAGTAATTGGCATGCTAACATAGAGTATGGATATGCGATCTCCAAGCGATTTTCTAGATGCCCCCCCACCGCATATATGGATATTACGAGTATGGCACAACATAAATTAATGCAATGCAACGTATTGCAAATGCTTGACAGCCAGGTATTCATTAATAATATTCTTTTAACACTGCAAATCAATTACAACCAGAATAGAATAGAACAGTTGGAAGGCTTTGTATTTGTATATTCCATTATGGTTACACAGATATATGCCTGTTTTTATAATCTGTAGGTATTCATAAAATGTAAAATAAATACCTGTTAACTGATGCAGGCCAGTGAAAGCGATGCAGGTAAAATTGCCGATTGTATAAGAACACAACGGACATTATCAATATGGGAAGAAGTTGATCAAATTTTTTAAATAATCATCAGTTGCAACTGAAGTGCAGGCATTGGCAATAGCAACCGCATGTACCTTATTTTTGCCTCTTCATTTTGGGGCAAAACTCTACAATAGGTGGTTCATCTATAAAACACAAACCTGTTAGCCATGATAGCTATGCAGTGCTCGGTGGAGAAAGCAGTGCTGAAAATTTCAAATTTCAGAATGTTTTATAAGAGAACAGACTACAAGACTATCTTTATTTACAACATTGGTCACTTGCCATCCAATTATAAGTGTGGCAACAAAAATAAGAAACCCCTGTTCATTTTCCAGTTGGCTACTCAGGGGGCGTATACAGCCATCAAATTTCATGAAACATAGTTGTTTTGTTATACCTATGATAAAATTCCTCTCTTTTTTGATTGGCTACTGCATATCAAGTATATTGCCTCCTTAATTGCAACTAGTGAAATAATAAAAAAATACAAAACATTATACACTGCTTCAATTTTTGTCATAGCACAAATTCCGATTGACTGCAGTCAAATGAAAATAATAGCGCCAGGTGATTACAATAGTACGTAACCGACAGGTACTAAAAATTGAAATGACATGTCGCACTTTTTGTCGGCCTACCCAAACTTATAATTTTAATACAAATATTAATATTATGTCTAGTGATTCTTGATATAACCCCGAAGCCTCTAAGTATAACCAAACTACTCTCCATCCTAATCAAATTATATTACAAGCATTGAATCAAATTGATACCATTCAAGCCGATAATAGTGCTCGGATGATGAAATCCAAAACCAACTTTTGAAAATGCACAATAAACATTAAAATCTTAAATGGGCCATGCAAAATCAAAATCCCCCCAACCTACTTTAGATATACACATGGTAATATCATTCGACAACCCTCACTTTGCAATAAAATTATTAAATACCTTCAAAATGGACACTTAGTTTCTAAAAATTTAAACTTTTAAATATGTGTCATCACCTCTATGATGTCGTGTAATGCATCCATTGATTTCATAATTTAAATTTTAATGCATTTATAACTTTTATAAATAATATATTAAACTCAACACATTTTTCACTTCAAAAATATATTTCAAAATCTCACAAGGTGAGGGTTTAGATTGGTAACATTAAATAAATTCTAACTTTATTTATAGCTTGGAAGACATAGTTAATGCATTCATCCAATAGTTTCAATTCAGAGATTTTTATTAAAAATACTTATCTAAATACATCAATTTTAACTAAAAGTGAAACAAGAGTTTGAAAACATTTATGAAATGTTAAAAAAGCTTTAAAAAATAAGTCTAAGCACATATGTTTAAAGACATTCTATTCCACATTTTCACCAATATGTTAAATGTAATATTACAATATATAATCATGTATATTTATTAAAACTATTTTGACAAAGCCTTAGATCAATTTAAACATCACTATTTAATTATAAGGATATTTTATCCTACCCAACCTAATATTGGTACTCAAATGCTTATGAAATTTAAAAATAAAAATGTTACAAATGATGGTGTATTTGATACTAATGAATAAGGAAAACCATGAATTTTATTTTACTAGAAATTTAAAATGAGATGAATATCTCCCCACCTCTCAATGAATGTCCCTTATAGCATCGTCTTCCTTTATAATTCAACAATTATGAAATCTATAAGTATCTTTCCTTAACTGAGATTAGGGAATATTTTTTTCGATCTTCCCCTAGAGATTTTTCTGCTTCCTCTCCCAGTGCTAATTGGCATGGTTCTATTTCTTTGTTTCTATTGAGTTCATTATATTGATACTTGAAAAAATATTAAAATATATCTTTTAATGTTTTGCTATGTTAAAATTTGATCATTAATCCATGATTAAAGAGTGATACCAATCCTACGATAAGATAACTAAGCATAATTACATCAAGGTCAATTATGATGAACCTCAAAAATCCAATGCTCACCTTACCTTCTATTCCAATCTAGTTACAAATGATACTCAAAATAAAAAGCCTAACAAATAAAATAAAAAGTACATTAAAAATAAAAATCAACCCCCTTCCTAACCAACTACTAATTCTTTTGAAACCATGGTTAATATTCATTTTTTCATTTATGTAGACATCTTTATAAACATAAATAACATGAATGTTTCCTCATAAGATGATTGTAATCAAATAAAGCCTCATAACCCTTATAAAATATATAAAATAATAAAGGATAATCCTGCACATACTTTTGGAGCTATTATATCTACAGAAATTATCATTTCCATTCTTTTAGATAGCCCAAGTATAATGTCCAACCTAGTAGAGTTCCCTACCTTCATAATTGTATTATCTAACTCAATGCAATTTTACTATCCATAATCATATTTTCAAACTAATATTGATATTATATTCCATCAATAAGATTAGTTCCAATTATATCAACCAAGACTATACATTATGTTCCATTCATGTTTATGTTTATAATGTATTGTTAAGCTTGTTATAGTCTATTTATACCCCTAATGATGATCATATTGTATCAACCAAGCCTATAATATTTTTTTTACAATGTCCGCGTGCTACCAATTGTATTATCCAATATCATATAGTTAGATCAACCCACATCAATTATAATGAACATGTTAATACCAAACTATTTAACTCAAAATCAGATTTATTAAGGTTCCAATTAAAAATTTAGTTCCTTTTTATAATCCTATCTATATTATATTGGCTATGATGAATGGGATATCGTATACAAAATTTCTCAATTCTCATCTAAACTTATAGTTTTCAAGTTCACGAGGACTTATCTATATCACAAAAACCATATTATGTTGATTATATTTGACATGAACATTCATAAAATACCACCTATGGGGAAATAAGATACCTTTTCCTAGTCTAATGAAAGCGTTTTATATCAATGCAAATAGATATCCATTTAGGTTGATCACACTAAACATGCTTCTACTTCCCTTAAACTTTTTATCGCACATATCATCATTGACTAAATATTGTTTTTCAATGATGTCCCTCCTTTTTTATTAGTACATAATTTGGTGATATTCAAAGCAAGAAATCCCTTGTATATGAAGGATATGGCACTTTTGTTACCTCCATGGACTTCATTAAAATCTTAGTATATTATTAATGAAACCTTATGTCTGCCCAAATCATGTTTGAAGGATATGACCTAAGAAAATTTCATCCATTAGGATGTGTTTAGATCCCTGTAATGGTAACACTTGTTCCAATTGAAGTTAAGATTATTATTTTTAGATTTTCTCTATTATATAATATTTCACATATCCACCCTTAGACTTAGTGTATGAGGGTTGTAGCATCTTTCACATGCTAGTGTGTGAAATTTCATTACATGGTTCTCTTTAAAATATATAAGGTGATAATAACTATTAGAATATTTTTTAATCAATTTTAAGAGTATGATGTTTTTAAAATCCAATCCTTTATACCATTAACTATCATTCCATTTCATCAATATCAATGATTTTATTGTCCCTTCAATTCAAACTAAGGTTATAATAGTAATTTAGAACTTGTGGCCAATATTCCACACAAATTCCTTGATTTTATTGATGGTGATCCTGATGAGATTAGTGTGAAAATAAAAACATTAAAAATTTTATCTATCATCATGACTCAAATTATGCACACATTGAGACCTTTTTTTTTGTAATAGACGAATTGACGTGTTTCCTGCTTTTAAGACCAATCCTAAAAATATTACTACACATTCTTCTTCTAGAGACATATCTGTATAATACATTAACATAAATATAACCACTCCTATTTACAATGACAATTACACTTAAGGTTACCCATACTAGTTATGTTATGCCGAGTCGAAAGATACAAAATTAATCCATTACCTTCCATCCCTTTAGTGATCTTATTATCCATCACAATATTTAAATTGAATTAATTTAATTGATATCATTCAACACAAAATTATTTGTCATTATAAATTTCTTAATATCATTCCTCTCTTAATTAATTTTGACATGTCTTAGATGGAAGCCATTTTATCTTCTACATGATGTGTAGACAATTTCTTAATATTATTCCTCCTTTAATTAATGTTGACATGTCTTATATGGAAGCCATTATATCCTTTACATGATGTGTAGTTGTTATTTTTAGTGTCTATGGACCATGCATAATGATTTACTTATTACTACAGCGTATTAGCTAACTATATTTTCTAATCCATTAATCTTACTTCCTCCAAATATTTTGGCCACACTCATATAAAATACATCAAGGACATCTCCTAAATAAATAATAACACCATATATTCAGTCCATAGGATCTATGGTTATCATAACACCAACTAGAGTGTACTAGAGATATATAAATATAAATAATATATTTCTTGATTTAACCACTCTATGCCTTGAAAGTGATAATTATTTAATGAGATTAAAGCTATACTTAAATATGTTCTTTTGCATAGGTTATATTTGGCACCACAACCACCTACCCAAGAAAATGAATTATATTTCAAGATACATTAGATATCTAGTCATTCATATTCAGAGTGTAGAACACACAAAATATTTATATAGTAACAAAAGTGGAAATTATTATCTCCTATAATGGAAATTCAATCACCTCAACTTGACAATATTATGTTGTTATAATGCTTCCATGAGACTAGTATGCATTCCTCAACTAACTACATACTTATTTAGTAGTATCTTGATGCACTTCCTCTCGAGAAAGTGAATTTTTATAAAATAATGAGAATACCACATGCAAATGCTACACTTTGTTATATCCCTAGACACTAGGAAGTGTATTTTTATTCCCAAAAAAGTTATTCACATAAAATAGATATGTTTAGGTCAATCTGATATCATTTAAAAGATTTTATAAGGCTGCAACCTCAAAATTATCTCCATTGTTGACATGGTTCACATAGGATGGAGGAGAAACCTCCATTGATAACAAAACCCTCACTCTAACCAAAATATTTATGCCAAATTCCATCATATCATCCAATTGTTCTTCCTCATACCATGCTTACTTATTCTTTGAAGATTATATGGTAAGAATTCCTATAAAAATCTTATAAATGGAAGAGGATACCATGATACAAGTCATATACTAATTAAAACAATATTTATAATATGTTATTTATGGTGTATACCAATATCTTTCAAAAGACTAGTGACCATGTGATTTTTTAATATCACTTATTTCACATTGTCACATGACTAAATATTTTATTATTGCTTTTATCATATTTTTTACCTATTCTAGACATCTTGCTTATATTATGATATTTAATTTTTATCATATATATATTTTTAAATAATTTACATCACTTTATAGTTAGATTTATTTTTCCTTTTGGATCTTTGGTATTACCTTACATATTCATTTTCAGTTTTTTTTTGCTTCCTCCTATTTTGAGAGGATTTATAGTTGGCCTTAATTTCCCTTATGGATATTAGATATCACTTTTGGTTTATTTTGTCACACATTATATTTCACTATTTTTTATTCAACCTTAGTTTCCCATTCATTCTTTTGTGCCTTTTTTAATTCACCATTTTCTCATAAATATATCCAATAAGTGTTTAACCTAGACCATATGTGTATTAATATGGGTTTTCTAGTGACATGATTGCTCTATTTAATATCACTTCCCTTTTGTGAATTTCCTTTTAGTGATTTAAATTAAATTTCCATGTGTTTCTAGATCACTTTTTTAAACAAGTCACTTCTAAAGTAAAAACTCACCTTTAATATGGTTAGTTTCTACCATATTTGTCATTGTATCAACCTTTTCACATGGAAAGATCTTGCATGATCCCAAAATTTCCATTTCATTTTGATCAGACCTCAATTAGGTCATTTTTGAGCTTTCACTCTTTTCGAAAGTGCACATCTAGGAATATTAGGCAACTTAGTGTTTAGGTTATCCTCTTTAGTGGCTACATATAACTTCTCTTGCGATATTAATATTTATCATACATGTTTGGATAATAAAAATATATATTGATGATATAAATACAAAAGTAGAAATGAATTAAAATATTTATCATAATAAAAGGTAATGCCAAAAGCCACAAACTTAAAAGTGAGATCACACTAAAAATATGTGATCTTTTTAGTACATCCTTTATTATAGTCAAAATTCAAATTCTAAAATTTGACTTATGATATAATTGAGGAAAATTGGGGTGAATTATCCTAGTATATTGAGGTACAAGGTCTCATTTCATCATTACCTATCTATCTTCTTACATTCTAGTCCCAAC
>JARHVA010008473.1:52500-80000 GCA_037957365.1 Torreya grandis | reverse complement strand
TTATAGTGAAAAAATGAAAATTTAGAACTTTTATTTATTTACCACAAGATTTTGTATTTTTTTACATATTTTTATTTACATAGGTCCATTTTAAAAAACAAAATAATTCTTAAAATCTTAGTGAGATAGATCACTTTTTGGTGCTAACAAGTTTTTTTAATTAGGATTTGTATGGTTTTTAAAAAAAAAATTATTAATGGGCACCTTATACCACCGAAAAAATGTACATCATTATATATAATTATCAAGGTAAGTTAATATACACATGACCATTTATTTACAATATTTACTGTTAGTATTTCATTTAATGTTTGGATCTTTAGTGTTGTTATATTTCTATCCAAAAACACCATCATGCATTACACTATTAAGACTAGTGATAATTTTGGGTTAATGCATGTGTATACACCTAATATATTTTAGTTTATCTCTTTGATAAAAATTTATACTCTAGTGGATTATCGATTCATTAATCTAATTAAATGCACACCTCTAAAGTTATACCAATAATGGGGTGGTATCAATTCATGGTACTTTACTAGCGATTTTTCCATACTATTTTACCACACTATCATTACTAATATTTTGAACTCTTCTGAATCATTATTCATGTTCTCTCTCTCTCTCTCTCTCTCTCTCTCTCTCTCTCTCTCTCTCTCTCTCTCTCTCTCTCTCTCTCTCTCTCTCTCTCTCTCTCTCTCTCTCTCTCTCTCTCTCTCTCTCTCTAAATTTACTATCTTTCCTATACCTTATGGCATTGTCCTAGTTGATATCATTTGTTTCTTAACTTTTTCTCCCATGTATTGTATCAACCATCCTCATATAGATTTGAGTGTATCATATGATATTTATATTGTATCATCCTTTCAAATATTTTAGTACATTAGATTACATCTTCTAATACTATATGCATGGATATTACCTTCAACTTAGATTTTATGGTTTAATTTAGGTAGTAGATCCTTATATATGTGTGTCGTATTTCATTCCTAATAAGATATAGCACATTCATACACTTTGCTTATGATTGTCTTTCTACCTTAAGGTATATTTTGGAGAGTTAAATTGTTTATAACTTATCTTTGAGGTCTTATCTTATTGTGTCATTCAAACTTAATAGGATAGGTTATTAGGAGTTCTCGACTAAAGATATATGTGCCTACATATAACCATTTAAGGTATTCAACCTACATTGTCTCTTTAAAATATCTACTTAAAAAAATGGGGGAGATTGATGTGTTTATAGGTCCACACAAAGGTAATTATTTATATCATCATATTATTTCACTTATTTACTTATTAGCTTATATGTTGATTATTTTTCTATTGATCTATATTTTTATCCTCGTATAGGTTTCTCCATTTAGTAAATAAGCTAGTAGGGTTGTTTAGGATTTTCATTTGTCACCATGGCTTACATAAACCCCATTTAATTTACCACTAAACCATATTTTATTTACATTTGTTTACCCATCATTTATTTTAATTTTACCCCTTTTGAATCATTTATTTTACATGTATCTTTATAATCATAGTTACAATCATTTACTTTTGTTGAGGTATAGTGAGACCTACATATTGATATTATAATATTAAGCTTTGTAATACTTTTATCTTGACATTTGAGTTATAGCTTAATTTTTTTTAAATCTATAAATATTATAGATCCTTACACACTCATCTATATATACACACTACATTTTATTGACCTGATTTGAATCAATAAATGGCCATAGTATGTCATCCTAACCCATTCATACACTACCCGTTAAATGAAATGTGGTTGAAAAGAAATGTAATTATTTTCAATATAATTGTAATTACATTTTGAATTCATAACATACATAATTATCTCTTTCAATATAATATTTATTTAAATTACATAATAAATAATCCAAGTGATCTTGTGGTTTGTCACCAAGTTATGATACTCCAACCTTACTACATGCAACATACAAGATAAGTCTATTTGCAGACAATGATATGAATCTTTTGTTTAAGTGATAACATTCTAAAGGAATATTTTTGTGTGTTACATGCATGAAATCAACCTGATCTATTTTTGTAATATGTACATTATTTACATGGCATGGTCTTGAATACAATTTATTATTATTCGGGTGTTATTAGCTTATTTCTATGTAAGGATGGATATATATATATTCAAAAGTATTAAAACCTTATCATTAATTTTGAAATATTTGGGCTACTATGTGTGACTCATCACATTTTGACATTTGTAATTTTATTTCTTGATACATATTATTCTAACAGATGTTATATTATCATGAGTGATGGAGGTTATACCTAGTATGGCATAGCATGATGTGGATTTATTGTGTTCCCATTATGTATATTGGATGTTTTATGAGAAAATTATATCACATGGCATGTATATGGCTTATTTATGGATGAAAAAAAAAATTAAAAATGTTGTGCACATGACATAGGTTTTATAGTGGCTTAAAACATGTGTATATGGTGTATAAAAGTTTTTGATAGATAATAATAAAGGAAAAGTGGTCCTCATTTAATAGTATAATTATTTTTGGATAAAAAATAAAATTTTAAAAGCTGAAAGAAGCCTTAAAAATATTACAAGGTGATATATAGAAAGGTAAAAATATAAATAGCCACAAATTCATCAAACTAGTTATAAGACATAAGATCAATAAAGTAAAGTCCAAAAGATTCACATCCTAGATCAATCCAAGAGTGTAAGAGGAAATATATCCAACGAGTCACTTTTGAAAAATAGGAAACATCATCATAAAAAAGATTGGTAACCATTCACCAACATGACCTTCAGAACTAAACCAAGAACACTACTAATAAAATCTTGAAAATGAGAGAACCTAAGACAAAATCCATTAATTCTCAAAGATTCTCAAACATAAATGATTTAAGAATCCAAAATGGGGAGGAAGCCTTGGAGACTAAAATAAACACTTCCAAAGCTAGATCCTCAATTCCAATGACATCATATTCATCAAATGAGAAGATTTCAATAGGTCAATTATTTTATAATTAATTCCTTACAATCTTCTTAGTGAGGGGGGCCTTCATGCTCTAATTTTCCTTAGGAGGAAAGTTAAGAGCACTGAATTTATCCAATAAATTCATTGGAGAGTTATTCTCACAATAGTTTTCACATAAAGAAATATCCTCCAAAAAAAAGAAAGGCATGGAAGGCATATTGATTGATTTAATTGAGCTTCCACTAATGAGATATTATGAATTTAACATCATTGATAATAACTAGAGAATCAATTTCCATAAATAATTTCTTGAAATTTTAACCAATAACAATTCTCAAAACCTTTGAGAAGAGATAGTGTTTAAGCCATATCTTTTGAATACCATGGAATTTAAAATGAACGAAAAATATGATATCACTTGTTTCAAATTATATATAAAGATTCCCACACCTCCAAAAATACGATGGGTTACCTTTGGATGCCTCATTAAAATTTAGGCTAAAATAATTTGAACTTAGATGCATCCAAGAGGAAAATAAATTTTTGTTCATTTTAAAAGTGAAGATGAAGTTTTTTAGTACATTCCAATTTAAGAGAATATGGTAGTACTCTCTAGTGATTTTATTTTTAGGAGGTTGAATTTCAAACTTAAAAATCTATTGAAGGAACACCTAAATTTTAAGATTGATGAATTATTCAAAGAGTGATAGGTTGTTAAAACTCTATTGTTTATTTCTTTCCATAATATCTATATTAGTATATATGGGGCCATAACCTAGATACTTGTTACTTGATCGATTCCTTCCTCTGCCTAGTTAATCAAAAGTTACTAAATATATCTAACAGTTATACAAAGTTTGTTCATTATTTTTAAGAACCAAATCCAAAATTTAAATGGAATGTAACCATGAAGATAGCCATGGGTTGGGGTTTAAGAATTAACTTTATGAAATATGCACTAGGAGGGTGCCTAAAAAAGAGTCCTTTGGAGTCTATTGGAAAAAATATATTTATTATTCATGAAAAATGATAGATTAATGTTAGTTTTAGGATGTAAATTAGGGATCCAAACTCTTCCTCATGCCATAAAGATCCATTAATATGAGAGATTAGATTATTGTAGATTTATTTCATTACAACATTTTTAAAATGATATCCAATCCATCTTAATCCGTAAATCTGGATAATAAGTGATTGATATGGTGAAAGTTTAAGAATAAATTAAAATAATTATGAATATCATATAAATGGTTGGCTGCAAAAAGACTTGGATTTTTCCTTCTTATCTAAGGTCCCCATACATTATGGGTTTCAATCTTGTAATTATGAAATAGAGGAGCCCATAGGTTTCAAAATTTCTCTTCTAAAATGTTGAGTAAAGGATGATTATATGAAGGACCCACACTAGAATAGACATCTTTCCTTACGTTAACAAATCCACCATTTTTAATATCCTGGTAGAGGGATTTTGAGATAATGTCTTTACATTTACCAAGGATGTTACATATTGAAGGATCAGACATCCAAATATCTATATAAAAACTATGGGATAGATCATCTATGCTATCAAGATACCTTTTTTGAAGCAATATGCTACAAGTGCTTTCCTTGTTCTAATGCATTATCTATATATTTTTTTATCCCAAAGTTTCATTCATCTTGAAATTTTTTTTGATAAAATCCCTAGCTATTTATTTTTACCACCACTTCTGATTTCATTAATGTAATTTTTTTAGTCTCATAATGGTCATTCCACATAATTATATTCATAATGTTAGTTAATTTAGATTTGACACTAATTATAGATTTCAAGGTACTTGATTTTGAGTAAGTTGCATAGGTATGAAAGCTATGGAAAAAAACTACTAGTTGCACAAGTCTATGACCTATGGTACACAAAAATGATATACAATGAACTGCATGAGTGAAAATCACATAGTTAAGAAATCAAGTACATGACTTGTATGATGCATAGGACTACAGGTTGTGAAGTTTGCATAAATGAGTTTGTAGTGTGGATTTCATAGAGGTTAGTGCACATAAGTATGTGATATGGAGTGGGACTTGTAATTATGACTTCAAAAAATGTTAGGGAAAGGAGTGTGCAATATTGTTTGAGATGAGGGCACCCTATATAATAGATAAAATGAGAAGTGCGATTAGCTATGGAAGAACTATGTACAGATCATTTTCCCTTTATTGAAAGTAGATGACATCCATAATGTCAATGCATAGTTATGTAAATTACACCTAAAGTTTTTGTGAAGTGTACCACTTGGCTTGATCAATAAATTTCCCAAACATGACCACTCAAAAAAGTTGGTATATATCCTGGTGGGTTTATGTGTCTGTCACTTTGATGATCTAATCCACCTTTGTAGGATGTAAGTGTTCAAGATTTAAATTATAAGTATGGTGTGTCACAACTCACTCAAGAAGTGGCATATTTTAAGTCATTAGAAGCTCCATGTTAAATATTGGGTGCATACCCAAGTATTGAGTTAAATCAAGAATAAAAGAATTTTCACCAGTAACATGAAAAATAGTGTAAGTAACATAACATAGAGGCTTGATCTTCCTATGTGGACCCTTGAAATATTACTTCTAAATTTGAAACCAAACATTATCACCTACTTGGAATACGTGAGGTGTATTATGTGCATTATGGTCCTTTTTGTACCTAGATTTCGTGTGAAATAGAATCAACTAAACTTGTTCATGAACAAATGAAATGTGTTGTAAAAAATTCTCAAAATTATCCACTTCATATTCTTATGCATATGACTCATAGCTTGATGGAGCATGGTAGGAGATGTCTAGTGGTGTTGAAGGTTAAAAACCTAGACATATCTTGAATGGACTATTGTTAATAGAGATGTGAAAGGTTAGGCTATAGTTGTGTTGAATGTACAAGAGATTATCATCCCAAGTATGAGCATGCAATCAATTTTACATTCATAAGAGATTCAAAAGTTTTAAATTGACCACTTTGGTTTGACCATCTATTTGAGGATGAAAAGCCATCGAATGAATCAACTATGTAGTCATCAAATCACACAATGTTTACCAAAGGTAGATCATAAATCATTATCAGAGATGATAGATGTTGGTAACCCAAAATGAACCCAAACATTGTTGATGAATGCCCATGAATTTATATCTATATCAATGTATTTTTTGTATGCAACCATGATAGCTATCTTGGAAAAAAAATCCATTACAATGAACAAAGCATCAAGCTGTCATCTCATCATAGTCAATCTAGTCATGAAATCCATACTGATAGATTCCTATGGTCTATGGAACTAGTAAAAGTGTGTAAAATCCTAGATTCTTATTTATGGGCTTGGTGATAGAGAAAGGAATGTAATACTTGATTGTGGCATTTGATGTTTATGTGCATGTGTAGTCATTAGCAATGCAAGTGTAATATGACTATAGTCTTTGTCATGTTGATGCGTCCCGAGGCCATAACATAGTGTGCCTCCTAGATAAGCCATTGGTAAGGTAAATCAAAGGGAACATAAAGATGTTATAGCTTATAAAGAAGTTTTTATAACAATTAAAAGTCTTAAACTTGTGTACCTTAAGTGAGGATGGTGCATGTTACTATAAAGTCCTAGTCAGCTATGTAGAGAGGAGCCTAGTCTGTGAAATTATGTCCACACATGCCCAACACAATGATGAGCGTATGAACTATAAATTAGCTAAGGAAATCTATAAATTTTTTCTCCTTCTCTTTCTCATGTTTAATCATGAGATAAATATACTATAGGTAAGCCATCAATTTCATGTTGCATGCATTTTCCATCTTGTTATGTGACTACAATAACTTAACTAGTTTATTCTATGAATGAGTAATTGCATCTTTCCATAGAATGTAGTTTCACCATTGATTATTTGATTACATAATAGTATATATTTATTTATCATCGTTTGATTACCTTTACATTGTATCGATAAACATATAAAAGTATTATGTGACCAAATGTCCATGTTACTTGAGCATTACACCAAGAGCATAATCAGATGCATCAGTGTGAATTTAAAAGGTTTGAAAAATGTCATGCAAGTCAAGAACATGGACTACAAAAAGGCATTATTTGACTACCTAACAATCAAACTATTGTCCATGAGTCTAGTTAGGCCTATATTTCATGTGGGTGAGTTGGTTGAGAGATAAATGGATTTATGAGAAACAAAGGATGAACTTACATAAGAAGTTAGCAAGTCCAAGAAAACTCTTCAAGTCTGTGAGATTGTATGGATTAGGTTAACCCTATATCAATTTTATAATCTCTAGATCTACATGGATATCGGTGTGATCAATGATGTAGACTAGGTATTGGATATGTGACATGCCAAAGCTACACTTCGTTGTGTTGGCTTGTAAATTATGTTGGCACAAAGTGTCTTAGATGTGTGAGATGTGGTCCATATGCTCCTCCCAAGAATTTATAAATATTATAATGTCATCTAAGTATATAAGGAAGGATTTTAGGAATGGCTTGAGTATATCATCCATCATGTACATGCAAGTGGTTGGCACATTAGTTATGCTAAAATGCATGACTAACCTTTAGTATAATATTTCCTAAGTCTTCAATGTTATATTCTAAATGTCATTAGGATGGACCGTAACCTGATGGTAACCTAAATCAAGGAGATATTAGTGAAGTATTGTGTGCCATAAAGCACATCTAGAAGATCAATAATGTGTGAAAGTGGATACTAATTCTTCACCATGATTTTTTTAAGTGAATGATAGTCTATATAGAGTAACTAAGACCCATATTTTTTTGTGTGAGGACTATCAGACCCCCATAAGATCAATATCTAGGCTTAATATTTGCACAATCAAGAAACTCTAGAACCTGGTGTTAGACTTTATCATTCTCCCAAACTAATTTGTGATAGAGGGGGAATATTCATAAGAGGGGATCTAGGGACCAAATTAATGTGGTGCTTTAATAAAAAATATGTTATAAGGCCTTTAGGTTATATAGAGACTTGAATAGTCTATTCTAGTAAATTATCACCCTGATGTTACTAAAATTATGTGGGAATGCCACATGTTATGATGATCTGATTGAGTTTTGACTATGTAGGTGTATCAGGATGGATAATGAGTAATAATAACTTTTTCACATGTAAGACAATATTTTGACATTATTTTGTAGATACCAAGGTGATTTTCTTCATGTTTGCTAACTCAAAGATAATATAGAAGTGATATTATGCATGAATAGTTCAATGTTGTGGCTTAGTTTGATATGTATCTTCAAAGTCATATAAGTATGCTCTCCCTAGTAAGATGTCACATGCCTTTAAATGTGAGATGTCACAAGTGATGTCCTCTAAAGGCTTGACTTTGTAATAGAATGTGAATTATCATTTGACCTATATATCTTTCCCCTTTTTGAGCCACCTTAAAGAGTATGGATTTTGATGCATAAAAGGGGCAAGATCAAAGTGCTAAGTTGTGGTTTGTGTGGTTATGTTTTTCTAGTTTCCACTACCAGTGATGATGTTGAGATGCTAAAATTTCACCTAGATATTGGTGTGGAAGAGATGTATGAACTATTAAAAGATGTTAATTGTAGTGGTATTGGTGCTCATATAAGAGGATATAGATCAGTGTCATCCATTGATGTAGGTTTTGATGATGATTTTGTGAGTAGGTATTGATGTGTGAAGCATGTAAAATCATCATGAGTGCATAAGAAATGACAATGGAACCACTTATTATTGGGATTCTTCTTATTGCCTTTGTCTAACGTAGAATACACCAAAGCCTTCAAGAATTGAGTAGTTTTTTGGTGTTTATATCTTTAGGATAAGACTGTTGTGATTTATATGCATAAGGTTACAATGTAGATTTATGTGAAGGTTGGGCCTTTCACATTGTGTTGGATGAAAAGGTGACATGATACTTCATCTTTGCCTTAGATTCAATCTTGACAAAATTGTGATATGTTATTCCCAAAATATTAGAAGTCAATAACTCCATCTTCACATGATTATAAGGTGAGATTCCATTTATGTACTTCAACACCTTATGTTACTCACTCAAGTTCTTATGTAGGAATGTAGATTAGTTGTACAAAATGTTTATATAATCTTTCCTAGACTGATCTTTGTGCTAGCATAATTTTTATAAATCAATTTATTCTTTTTAAAAGTCACACAAAGGGTAATATTCCTCCTTTAGTGAATCAACAAAGGTCTTCTAAGATTCAATTGGAACACACTCTTGTGTATACTATGCACTGAAGATCTCCCACCAGTGAACAACTAGTATGGACTTCGTCAGTGATGCAAATGTGATCTTATTAACATTAGTGAAAGAATTGACTAATAAGTATGCCTTGAGTTTTGGAATCCAAGAATCCAATGATTTGGCATCGATTTTGCCTTTGAAAAGAGGGATGTTGATATTGACTTGAACTTTGAAGTGGGTTTGTTAATAAAATAATTTGTGAGAAAACTATGGAGGTATGGTAGAAGGCATTAGATTGATCTGTACCATCAATTCTTGGAAGTGGAAAAGACATTCCATGTGTTGTGTATCTAGTACATTAGTGATGATATTTATTACCTCTTGGGCTACCTTAGGTTTCATCTAAGATTCAACCATCCTAATTTTACTATGACATTCTTCAAGATATTATAAAACATAACCAATTGAAAAAAATTCCTTCTCAAGTTGTAGTCATGTGTTGACATGTATAAAAACGAGTAAATATTTTTAGTTCTGATATAAATTATCCACACCATGGGTGTAGGACAAAGCATACAAGGTAAAACCAAGTTTTGGTTATGCAGAGTGAATGGATAAAGCTAATTTAGGAATAAATAACTAAACTCATTTAATGGAGTAGAAGTTTTACTTAGGATAAATTCAACTTCTATTCATTAAAGGAGAATAGGGAAAATCAATAAATGACATTAAGATATGAAAATTATGTTTAGGTTTATTAATATGCCCTAATTATGTGACGTATGGAACAAACAAAGTTTTTTTCCATGGGGCACCCAATTAGGGATGACGGAGTGAAAAATAATATCAAGTTTTTACAAATAGGTTTAGGGGGCTTTGTATGCCCTAATAGAGTTCCTTGTGAAGCCAATGGATTCATTAGTTATATGGGTCGATCTAATTTGGTGTATTGTGTTCAAAATTACATAAGATTATCATAATTAGGATTATGTGGATGGATATGTCCTAATTATGTGCCCCATGTAGAAAATGAGTGAATTATTTGATGGGGAACTTAAAAAGAGTCCATAAATTCCTATATGACATTACTTTAACACAACTATGTTTAATTACTCAATATCACTAATATAGTGTCAGAAAGCTTTTAAAGTGATTGCTTGTATGGATCACGCAAATAGGTCATGTTGAGTCTAAAAATACATTAATTAGTAATAATTTTGGTTATGGGTCTTAATATTCCCTAATTGTATGCCCCATGAAAAGAACTAAGAAATAAGTTACATATGGCAGTCATACAGGGAATATTGAATCTAGAAATATAGTAAATTATTTGAAATAGGTTTAGGCATCTTGTTGTGCCATAATTATGTGCCTCATGCAACCAATGGATAATTTATTTCATAGGCACTAAAATATGGAATTTTGAGTCTAAAATTACATCAAGTTCTTGTGATATAACCAACTAATTGATTTGTTTCATGGGGTATTAGATAAGGGCATATCAAGCCCAACATTCTATTGTGTTGTCACAACTATTTTATTGAGCTTGATATTCCCTATTCAAGTTCTACATGCAAAAAATTGATCAATTAGTTTAATGCATAACATAATTAGGGAAAATTGAGTAAACGATGACACCATGATGTCATAATTAGTTTTATGGATATTGATATTCACAATTTTTTTAATCCTTGTAACTAATCAAGAATTTTGTTTCACATGGCACTCAGATAGGGCATATTAAGTCAAAAGTTATGTTGATTTGTAATTATGTTTTAGTGGTTTCATATATGTTGATTATTTCCCCAAGAAATAATGTACTAATTGATTGAATGAATGGGGCACTCAACTAGGAAATTTTAAGTCTAAAATGACATTAGGTTATAAAAATTAGGTTTATGGTGTTTGATATACATTAATATAGTGCACTATGAACTCAATGGATCGATTGCTTGCACATGACATTGAAATGGGGCATATTGAGTTTGAAATGACATTCAATTTTTGGAAATAGGTATATGGGATTAATATCCTCTAAGTGTATATTACATTCACCCCATAGATTTATCGATTGCATAAGGGACTCAAATAGGGAATATTGAGTTTAAAATAACATTCAAATATACAATTAGGTTTACCATTCTTGATATGTCATAGTCTTTTGTCCCATGTAATTGATCAAAAAATTAGCTGGATGGGGTAATAAATTATGCCATATTAGATATGAAATTATATTGTGTAACCCAAATTAGATTTAGAGGGATACATTTATCATAGTTGTGTGCCACATGCAACTAATGGATCATTTAATTGAATGGGAAGAAAATTGGGTATATAATGTTTTAATCTACATTACCTTGTCATAATCAGTTTTAGGGGGATCAATACACCTTAATTGAATGCCTCATGTAATTGAAAAGTCAATTGGTTTCATGTAGAATTCAATAAGTTCATATCAATTTTGAAAATATATTAGGTTGTATTGGCTTGATATTCCCTAATTGTGTTCCTTATGAATTATCTTCTACTTATTATGTGACTTTAGT
Organism: Torreya grandis; assembly: GCA_037957365.1. Classification (NCBI taxonomy): domain Eukaryota; kingdom Viridiplantae; phylum Streptophyta; class Pinopsida; order Cupressales; family Taxaceae; genus Torreya; species Torreya grandis. The sequence continues at coordinate 68,256 of JARHVA010008473.1, read as the reverse complement.
AAAGTTGACCATAATTTGAAGAACAAATATAGGTTAAATATGAAAGCGATGTCAATTTTATGGACAACCCAACATCACCACCTAAATACAACATAAAGTCACAAATCAAGTCAAAGTGTATATGATAATTAATTCATTCCAACATCAACTCATAAATATGATCATTAATTCATGAACAAAATATTAACCAATGTTGTCAAATAATTCATTTCAATGTCACCTTGATTTTTTTTTAAATTTACCTCTAATGGAAAATAAGTGTAACTTATTAAGTCATCCCAACATCTCCCAAATAAGACATCCTAACATCATAAAAAAATTTCATCTTTAGTTTCTAGATAAATCAGCGTAATGTCACTTAGTAAACTCAGGTGTTCTAGAGATACTCTTACATTGAAATTTAGATATACCTTCCACATGTGAATTTTAATCTAAATTAAGGGTTCTAATTTTAATAAAGTTATTTTTAAGGTAAATTTAAAGGGATAAAACACATAAGTGAGTTCCACTTGGTGGTCAAAATGAGGCACAATATAAAACTAGGTTGGAATAAACATTTCTTTGTTCAAACAAATCCTTTTTGTTTGAAGTTTAACATGTACCTTATACACAAGGTTTAAACAAATGATTATATTCAAAAACCTTAAAAAATATATAATCTTGTTGGAAGAAAGTGGTTGTGGGGAAGGATTTTGATGGGTATTGAACAAAGAAGGTTTTTACAAGGGGTTTGACAAAATCCCCATTTTCTAAACCCAATTTATTTAAACACCCCTAATGTGGCACAAAATCCTAGGCCTTTCAAGTACAAAGTTATTTTTTGATTCAAAATTTTGGATTGGTTACCATAGTTGAAGGTGAAAAAATCAAATAAAAACTTGTGTCTCCACATGTAAATAGGCCTATGTATGATATTTCATGTATGTATGGATGTATGTAATTAAATATAGTTATTTATTTAGAATCCCATTTTTTTGTGTCACTAGAAAAATACAATAATCTGTTTAAACATTTTGAGAAAAATCACTCACTTTAAATTTAAATAATTCAATCTTAAAAAAATTATCTATCATGACCTATATATAAAAATTATCATGTGGGGATCTTGTAGGTGTTGATATTTCCTATCTTGATCATTAAAATATTTATACAAATTCAATATTTATCAAAAAAATATTAAAATATATGTTTTTACTAGATTCATGTATATAGGACATCTATCCAATAAATATTTTAAAAAATATTACATTATTTTTTAAGTTATGAAGAGCGGAGATCGATCAATTTATAACATTCTCAATACATGAAAAACACATAATGTATTTTTATGCATAATCTAGATATGTATATTTTTTAAATTATAAAAAATATAAATGTAATATATAGTTAAAATTTAACATTTAGTTAATTTAGTAAGTCTATCTAGATCAATGCTAAAGCCACTCAGTCCTACATAGTCTAACTGAGTGGTGACCTTTGATGAGGATGAAGTTCAAGAATTAATTTAAAGTGAAGAATTTTTTTCTGCCAGTGGCATCATCTGCATACTTGTCAACCATTGGCCAAAACTCCCTAATATTCATGTTTGGATATCAAAGCATTGGCAACCTCTCTTACAAGGTATGCATGAAATCTATCCGAATGCTAAAATGTTTTTCCTTATGGCATTTAATTACATTGAGGATAAAGAAGTGATTGAAAATGAATTGTGGGGCATGAATAATCACCACCTTACTATGAAACCATGGTTCCAAAATTTGAACATCCTCTCAGAACCCTTCAATGTCAGACCCATTTGGGTGTGTCTCCATCACCTCGCCCACTCGTTATGGTCAAATCCTTATTACAAGGTGACTAATAATGTTGTTGTTGAGTTTTAACAAATAGATCCTACTACTACATTATTATCCCATAGAGCACATGAAAGAGTTCTTGTTAACATTGAAATTTCCAAGGATCTACCAATAAAAATATACTTGAAAGTTGAAGACTAATTATGGACCCAAACCATTGAATTTGAAGGCTTACATTTTCATTGTCATAGATGTTTTGATATGGGACAATTGTCCATGGAATTTAGTAGCTTGAAACTACAAAAGGAAACCTATTGGTAGAAGGATTGACACCAAAAGTCTTGCAGTGGAAAGTGTTGGCATTGAAAGTAGTGGTCCAGATTTTTAGATGAAAATAAAACACCTTCCTTAGAATAAATTCTTATTGAAATGAAGGGCACAAATCAAGCGGAGGGATGAAGGAATGCAAAACCAATCTCAACTTACAAAGAAACATTTAGCCCTTTTCATGCAAAGGATGATATCATGGCAATTTTTATTTCCCTTCCATGGATAAAATCTCAAGTTGAAATCACAAGGAATCAATTCAAAATAAAATAGTTATAACCTTCTATCCAATTTAAGATGTTGATGACAATAAATATTTGATTTTAGTGCAAAGAAAAAGGAGGGGACGACTCAACAAAGGCATAGATTCAAATTATATCCCTCTCCTTGGGTCTTTAGAGGTATAATATAACATAGAAGTTATACTCAATCCTGGAGAGTAGTTAGTTGTTTCCATAAGGCTTTTCATTGTTTGTTTGCTGTTTTTTTGCTAGTTCTTATTGTCTAGTTTTTTTAATGTGTTTTGATGTTGAAAAACAAGTTATTTGTTGAGTAATTGTTGTGTTCCATACACCATTGGTAGAAGTATCTTTTGCAAACATAAATGTTTTATCTTTTACTCCTTACAAAACTCTAAAATCTTTCAAAACCTATTTTCACCCATATCTTAAAAAAATCATTATTATATATATAAACATGCACATTTTAATTTTTGATGATACCTTTAGACTAAAAATTGAGATAATTATTTTTAAACTGTGAATATAAATGATCTAGTAAACCTTTAAGAAACTAATTGTGAGCCTCATATAGACACACCTAACTCTACTGTAATGAAAACATTACACTCATATCCTATACATAACACTTTCCAATGAAAAAAATAATAATAAAAATAAAAATAAACATAAACATAAAACAATTTTTTTAAAAAAAAAAAAGACTTTGTAATTGTGAATAAAAATCACTCTTTATTCCATTTTTATGAAAATGCGACATAGAATTACACACAAAAACACAAACGCTTGTCTTTCTGATTGAATTACAAATATTAAATAAGACAATACCGAGATAGTTCCTTTATAGACTTCGGGATTTCATGTTACCCTGTACACTCTCGTCTAATAAATTATCTTCGTTTTAAGAGCAATCGTATTTTCAGTATCCAATTGGAATGTATAAAACGTTGTGAATGCTTTTTTGATACGACTATATTTTACCATAAAGAGAGTCTCAAATGCAAGCCTATACGGAAAATACTTTCCAAACTCGAGCTATTTCAATCTTTCCTTTTGACTCAAATCTCTTATATCTCTTCGCTATAATATAGAGTTTCATTAGAGTTATCATGTTGTTCATAAGCGATCCCAATGGAAAAATGATACATTACTTGTGATTAATCTTTGTATGCAAACATTACATGATAAACTACCACTTAGTATAAACTAACAGGTTCAAAGATCTTATATTGATTACGTGACCATGAGTTAGTGTAGGGCCACGGTTTCCCAATATCGTTCAGTTTTAACTTGGTTTCTTTAATTATCTTCCAAGAAGGGATCACTTTGATCCTTTTCCAGTGTCAAAAATCTTATTCACCTACTGTTTTTATACTCAGAGAGAGATTTTTAATTTTTTTTCACAAAACATTGCTAATCGTCTTTAATAAGTGAAAGAGTGGCGACAATGCAACAAATCTATAAATCACCCTCTGATAAAGAACATATTGTTTTGGGTGATGCAATATTGTGCACCGACCTAGGATGTTGTGCATTAGTTATGTGTTCACATGGTTAACATTATTTGATCTTTTTCTACATGTTGAAATTGAGGTGCTTTAAGCGGTGAATGCTACACATTCCTCTTAGGAATTCACTTGGCATGATTAAACCTTGTGATCACCTCAAAATATATTCTCTTATTACCGAGCGACATGGTGAGGATCCGATTATTTTAAATGTAAAAATTGTGGTGGCTATGTGTGGATATGGATTTCACCACATGTGTCAATTAGTTCTACATCACAAACTAGACTCTCTTCGGAAGGATGGATTTCATATTAAAAAAACTATTTGGGAGTGGTGTATGTATCTTCAGTGTTGCAGGATTTGAACCTACACAAATTTTAATGACGTAAATGAGGCATGAGTTGGATTTTCATTCACTTCATAATTTATTTATACAGAAAATTCTTCATGTTACCACCATTATTAAAAAAATACAGAGGTGTCTATTCACATCTAGGATTGGAATAGGTGTTTATTTCATTTAGAAATTTTGGTGTAGGTTTTTTTTAAGAAAAAAACCATAGTTTATGGATCTGTCTATTTTTTCGTATCATGTATAACAAAACATTTTTACGCATGGAAATTTTTGTTCGAGTGTTTGTTGGTTATGTTTATCATATCATTTATTTATTTATTTTTAATTTAGGTGGATCATTACATTTTTTTATACACGGAGAACAGTTTCTCATCGTTTCATTAAATTAGGGACTAGAGTGAGCACAAACTACTAAGGGCTCAAGTTTCATATTATTTTTATAAAGCTAGTATTTATGTTTCATATCATCTTCGTACAGCTGACGAACACTCAAGAATGTTGATCTCAAGGACGTTGATCGAACTACTCTGACAACATGCAAAAATATAGATCAGATTTCTCCCGTCGCAAACGAACAAACCAGTGAAAATTAAAATTATAACATTTATTAATGTCATATGGTTTATTGAATTAGCAATTACACGTTGTAGATAAAATGGTGAATATTGCAAGGAACTTCTTCACATAACTCATAATTGATATATCGACTTTAAAAAGGTCTGAGGTACTTATAATTATCTTAGGTTGAACATATGAGTGATTCACTACGTAGTATGTACCTTGTTGGCCAAGTGATTAACGTGATTTAACCTTTCAAATTATCTGCAACAAACATTGTGTATTGTAATTATCTTTTACAGAAATTAAATACTTTCGTATTCATTTGAATTATTACTTTGAAACTGCAAATAATGTCGCAAAAAGGGTCAAAATAAGTTAACATTCAATCACGTATATCATTGGAAAATAATTTGGGAAAACAAATAGCAGTCGAGTTTACATTTATGATATAATTTGAATTATGTGAACCAAAACATATTTGCTGAATCTGATAAAACATCACATGATAAGATGTATTACGAAGGAAACTTTTATTTGTCTTGCCTAATGTCATATTTCGCACGGCATATGGGACACTCTCTTTTAATTTTAGTTGAACGCAGAATACACTTATAATGATACAAATGCTTACATTCCAACTCCTTTATATCGCCACAACCCTTTTCTATACTTTCCAGGCAAATTGCACAAGTATTCTCTGCCTTCTTTATTTCTTCTTTGAAAGATGTCGGTGCTCCCAGAATCTCTGCAGCTTCTTCATCGCTCAATAACACAGCAGAGTCCTCATTATCTTCACTACTGTAAAGCAGCAAACTTACGTTTGGACACAAATTATATATTCTCTCCAAGAAATTTGTCATAGATGGATGTTGAAGCTGATTACGAGTTACCAACAAATAGGAGATGTGACCTTCCTGCTCCATTATTTGTTCAAAAATATCGTAATTCTGTGGCTCCATCAAATCTGGAAAAACGGTATCTCGAATGTCAAAATCACTAAATGTCGCATTATCCGCAGTGTAAATCTGAAAATGTAATTTAAAACCCGTATTAGTTTGGCGTTCTAGATCAAAGAGCTTTATTCCCACTGGCAATGCATCATCAGCTGGGATTTGCGTTTCCTGGCACCCATGGCCTTGTCTTTCTTCATCAACAGCAAATGGGTGTACAATAAGTTGCGCCGTACTGTTCATGATTAAAAAATCAATGATGTCAGGATGTTGTAGATGTTGATATGTGGCCACCAAAAACTCTGCTTGACCAGCTGGTGTTTGTGCAAGAGCTTGAAGACGAATACGATTCAGTGGGCTTACAACCTTATTTATAATGGGTCGTAGACTCTCATTGTCTAATTTTAACTCAGGTAAAGAATAGAATCGTAATCTAAGTGACAATGTATTTTCTGAAGGGATATAAACTTGGCAATCAAAATGCCTCAAACTAGCGTCTACATGGGTCTCAACTGGAGTTGAAGTGTACGCATTTGTTTGCTCACTTTCACTTGCATTTGTTGTTTCTCTCTCAGTTTGGATATCTTCCACTATTCCCAGGGTGCGAAATAAAGTAGAATTTGAATTACCCATTAACGATATGTTCTAAGTTTCAAGAATCGATTAGGGATTTACTACTACTTTTTTTATAGAATTGTGCTTATTAAGATTTTCGTATTATTAGGTTTTAAAATACTCAGTAATGAATTACTTGCCGTTGGATCGACCGTTCAACCCTTTTTAAATATGATTTTGCCAAGAAAGCGAAAAACGTGTTGAGAAAAGCGTCGATTCATTCGTACACCGTTCCACAGACTACTTATTTTGTAGTTATTATAAACACAATGTTATTGGCAATTTTCTAGCATAACCAATAAATATACAATTAAGTTAAAATTAATTTATATATATATATATATGTGGAAATTTGTATACGATTAGTTTATATAATCTAGACATATTTCATTGAACACACATTTCATATTTTTTATTTAATTAGTTGTAGAGCCATTTAAATTGGCATATAGTGTAGCATCTAAAATTTAAGAGGTGCTATTGATTATTTGACCTTCATATTTCTTGCTATGACACCTACTTCATTCATTTATTAAGTAATTGAAATAGTTTAGTGGATGTTATAGATTGCATTTACAAAAGTGCGTGTATCTATTTTCTCAAACAAGAAAGTTAAGATAAATTGATCCACTACAAAAATATGTGTCAAAAGACTTCCCCATAAAAAAAGAGAATAGATACATGATTAAATGACCAAAGTCCACATAAAAAATTACATAACAAAAAAGATCAAAATATCAAATTATATATATATATATATATATATATATATATATATATATATATATATATATATATATCATTCCTTGCATCATTGGACAACTATTACTTTTGACATCAAAATATTATTGAAAATGTTATATACAGATATTTGAATTATATACACATATTGATACAAAAAATAATTATCAACTTGAATTTCACTAACGCATTAATTATTAACTTGATGACTTGTTGGAGGCATTAATACAAACCTTATCTAAAGATAATATCTCAAATGTGATTTATAACTATGAAAGTAAGATATCCTATCCAATAGAAAGATGTTAAATAAAATATGGTTTAAGAAAATGAGGGTATTTTAATAAATATAGGTGTTGGAAGTTTTGATGATTTGATTGATATGAGGAGATCAAAATGGCTATCCGGTTGATATGTCTAAAAGTCGAACCACAATGAATCAAAATTATCATAGACAGTTAAAAATTTAAATTTTTTCTGAATCAGGTTTTTATATTTTCAATAACTAATTAATGATAAGAATGTTGTATCATGTATTGAATATTTACATTTTATATAATAAAATTAATTTTTTCAATATTTATTTATTTATAATTAATAAATTGTAATAGTTATTTTATTTAAATTATGTGATTAAGTTACTTAACATTAATAATATTTATTTATAAATAAACATACAAATAGTATCCTAATATATATTTAGAAACCTTAATATTTATAATAATATATAATTTGAAATAAGGATTCAAAATTTACAAATAAATTACATATTCTTACCCATAAAAAGGCTCATAAAACTTTTTATGGATATAAAGTTTCATTCTAACACAATGCATATTATTACGTATCCACAAGTATAATTGATAATATAATAATCCGCATTTAGATGAGATGGATTATAAATCATAATATATAAAAATCTATATGTATTAAATGAATTTTATATAAAAATTATATCGTTTGGAGGAAAATAATTTAGAGCATGAAATGGTGTTCACACAGCCTAAAACATTGCATATCAAGAGCAGATGGAAATTATAGGATAAACATCAAACTGTATAAAATTCCAAGTCCATGAGAAATTTCTATGGTTCAAAGGAAGTATAGGTTCACATGAATTAGTAAATTAATTCAAAAGCCACAAAACTAGATATGGAGATTGAATTGTATTATTATTATATTTGGTTAGATCATCAATAACACATGTGGTCATAATTAAGAGTGAATAAAATAAATATGTATTTATAAATAGTTACAATTCACATGAACTTGTAATTAATATGAGTAAACTAGTCCCTGCATAGGAGTTAAATCACATAGTGCCTTGGTGTGTATAATATTATAGATTTAGAAAAGTTTAAAAAAAAAATCATACAATTTCATTAATGTTATTAATTAATGTATGTAGATATATTTTTTTTTAATTTTTAAATTAAAATAATAATAAAGTTGCATTAGAAGAACATCAAAAAATTATTGTATCAATTTCATCTAACAAATAAGATCGTAAATAAATAGTTGTAATTATTTTTTTCAATCCAAATATTATAAGAATTAAATATAAACTATAAAAACTTCAACATTAGATGAAATTTCTTATATTTCATTTTTTGTTAACTAAAATTTATTATTTCAAGTGATTCCTATACATAAATACAATAAAATGAAATGTAAAAGATAATTTTTATAATATAATTTATAGAATTAATTATTGAAGATAACTTTTATAATATACAATAGTCAAAAAAGAAAAAAAACATAACCATTCACGTGTATATAAAATAAACTATTTAACATTTTTTTAATTTGATAAGCATGATTTATTTGTAATTCAAGGGCTGTTGGGTACAGCTAGCAATGGACAACTAAGACTGATTTTGTTTTCTTTAATTATTTATTTGAAGTTGATCAGGACCCTTGATTGATAGAACAACAAGGTAGTTGATTAGAGTTGTTTATTGTTTGGGACAATATTAAATAATTAATTATTTTGAAAATATTAATTAATAATTATGTATTGATGCCATTGATAGTTATTGTTTTAATGGGATGATAATAAATAGTAATAAAGGTTTCCTAATATCTCAAGTTCATATTTGATCGTCGATATCACTTTGGGGATTTCAGATCTATTGGAGCCAGAGATTTGTTGAGGATATTATTATCATTGAACATTAATTAATTCTATATTTAATACATTAATAATATAATATCATGATCGCTTGAAAATAACTACCAAACAAGTGGAGAAATTATACTCTTCACACAAGGTTTGGATTTAAAAAATATATATTAGAATAAGATTATTGTTCTTAATAATTGCTCAACGTAGTAGATAAGAGAACATATTACACTTGACACATATTGAAAGGAAAAAAATGACAAAACCATGCAAGGTACTTTTGGCATGATTTCTTATTTTTAGTGGAATGGCAACCATTGTAAATCATATGCATCGTTATAACTGGCTCGCATATTGTTAATGTTTCTTTCGGCGAAGCAAATGACAATCTCAAAATTATTTGATCACTGTAACTAGCATTCCATGTCATAAATCATATGCTATACATAGGGAAAGCATTTTTACCTAAGGGCCGATGTCACTAGCTTTAAATTTTTTCTATACCATGGAAATTCATATCCTTGTTTCTTAGGTAATATGTTTTAACATGGATTTCAAATCCTGGATTCTCTGTCATATTAAATACCTTTTTTTAAAGAATAAGAATCTATTAAATCAAAATCAACAAAAGTTGGTAATTTTTTAGATGACAATTTCTTATTGTTTTTTATAATTAATAATGACATAAATTGTTATATCTATTGATTGTTCATGATGTCAGTATAAAAATATTTTAAAATAAAATCTCTAGAATATTTAAAAATTAATATACTAAATAATAACCAAGTTTTTATAATTAGTTTTTATTTGTAAAAAAAATAGGTTTTTCAAAATAAGGGTCTGACCCTATACAATAAATAAGTAGTTAAGGCCTAATAAACTAAAAAAAAAAATTAAAAACATTCAATAAAATCAAAATAACTGAAAAATAGCTTCTCCACAACTATAAAATAACAATGAAATAGAATTAGATCTGAGTCTCCCTCTTAACAATTCTCTTTTTGGGTATGACGGGTCATATATGACAATTCAAGATTCTTATTACAATGAACTTTCCCCCTTTTAGTAACCATGGTAGATTTTACCCCATCTTCTAAATATAGAGAAATGGGGATATAAATCTCAAATAAATCCAAAGGTAGAGAGTTCATCATAGAACTTCGGGCCTGAACTTCCCTTGCTTATATTTCCTCCATTATTTTCCTTGTCATAGATAAACAATCTCCACTTGATTTCCTTTTTCTACATTTTCCATTAATTTTAGTTCATCCTCTTTGGTTCTTATTTACTTTTTCCTTTCTTTAAAATATGGGACTACACTCTCATCCTCACTCTCATTAACAACATGGACCATTGTGTATTCATACCACTTCCTTACTCCATGAATTTCCATCTCTAAACTTGATGCTTGGTAAATCATTTATCAAATGCCCTGTTTGAAAGCATCTATGAACACAAAATGGTACACCTTCATAATGAAGTAGTTGTACCCATGTTCTATCCCTAACTTTCAAACTCACATGTGGAGGAAGATCCTTAGTAATATACACATTCAATAGGATACCAAAAATCACCTACATCATATTCTATGGCTCTAAACATGATATTATCCCAAAACTGATATGATATGTTTGGGAACTAGATCCAAATTGGTTTTATGACAATTTTTTTACGTGACAATTGAACTCAAGATGCCATGGATTTTCCATGAGCATGTGATGCATTTAATCCAATAAATAATCCTTGAAATCAATTTAATCTTCAATATATTCAAAAATCACAATAAATATTTCATTATCACAAGAACAAATTTCAATTTTAAATTAAATCTATCCAATGCCCCTTAATCCTTCCATGGATATCTATAAGGGTAGGGAATATACTAGAAAATATATAGACAAAACCCATAGAAGAGATCCATTCCTCTCTCTCAATAACCACTTATATCTCTTTCTTTTCAATCCTAATAGAGAGGTTAGCTTTAACTTTCACTAAAGGATTTGACTCCATTTTCCTGATAGCGTAGGAATATGAGGATCATCCTACTTCCTTCGTCCCTATTTTAACATGTTGACATTTATTTATCTAGTTATCACCTTATAGAACATAAAATCAAACCTCTAGCACAATTTTTCCTTTACCATCATATTATCATATCTAGTCTGCACATCTTTCCTCTGTATTTGGTGGTCAACTGATGATATGATCACTACCTAGCTATGCTCCTTTTTTATCCTTAGGAGAATGGTTTATTTATTATCAGATGCTAAAGCCTCTTCACCATTAAAATAAAATGATATAGGTATATCCACCATCATAGTTGTAAAAACCCTACGTGTAACCAAAACTTTAATATCGCTCATGTTATATTTTCTCCCAAAACATTATAATCGTTAATATCATATTATTTGTAGTTATTTTATTGGCTAAAAATATGTAACTACTAAATGAATCCTAATGTCTCCTACAGTGCCGTATACTAGTTAGTAATTGACAAGTGCATTGTAAGGAAGAAAACATAGTATAAGTTACTTGATTATGAGATTTAAATTTCCATATAGGTTATATGAGATATTTTCGTAGAGATTTGAAATGTGTAGACAACATAATTATAGTAAAATCACAATTTTTTTATCTAGATACCTACTATAGGAAATCATAATTATTAATATAGCCATTATGTCACACTAAAGGAATAAGTTTGATTTAATTATTGATTAAAATCTACCTTTTGGAACAATAAAAAATTATGGTGTTCTGTGCTTTGAAAAAGTTGTAGGTTTTCAATAGTTAAGTTGTGCATTTTTTGAAAAAAAAATAGGAAGAAGGTAATTTACATGTGTTATAATCAATGGTAAAAATAGTAAACATATTATATATGGGTGGAGTAATGATGCCATCAATAGAAAACCTGCATATGCAAAGGAATATGAACAAAAATCAATTCGTCTATATGGATATATAATAGAAGATGTAATGATTTACAAAACTATTTTAGGGATTTTATGACATAATGGTTAAAGTATCAATTAAATGGATTCACAACAAACTTGCACACAAAATCATTCAAATAATTTGTAACATTAACTTCAAAGGAAGAAAACACGTTCACTTGAAAAAAATTTGAAAAAAATTATGAGTTGACATATATTAGTTCTAAGGGCCTAAGGTCCCAAGAGGATGTCTTGTTATGACCTCCTGGGAACTCATAAGCCTGAGTACTTAGAGGCTTTAGAAAAATATAATAAATCCATGGCATTGAGGGCCTAATATTTCACCATGGAGTAATACCTTAGGAGTTTGCAATTACAAGGGACTAAAGGTAAGTCAATAGTCTCGTGGCCTTGAGGCTTTGAGAGGTCACCATGTGGGATGTCTATAGAGTGTGACAATATTTAATAGCCATTTGGCATTGATGGCCTAATATATTAACCTATGCCAATATCTTGGGAGCCCAAGATAATGGGGGACTTCATGTGAGCAAATAGGTTTGGTGGATCAAGGACATGAGAGGTGACCATGTGTTGACATCTTAGGAGCCTGATAAAATCTAATAGTCCTATGGTCCTGAGGCTTCAATAGGTCATAACATAGAGATGTATTAGGACCCCAAGACCATGTGGGACATTGGGTAAGTCAATATTCATGTGTCTCATAAGACCCAAAAAGTTGGTATGTGATGAAGTTCTAGGATCTTAGGACTATGAGGGATTTCATTTTAAGATGAAAGTTATGTGGTATCAAGGCTAAATGTTTACCATATGGAAACATACCAAAATCCTAAGAGTATGGGGTAATTTTTGTAAGCCAATAGTCTCATCGCGCTAAGGCCCAAAGAGGTCACCACATGGACACATCTTAGGATACTAAAAAATCAAATAGGCTCATGGCCTTGAGAGGTCACAACATGGTGATGTATCAAATCCCATGATCTTAATCCAATGCAGCCTCTACCATAATATAATAATCACATTACCCTTATGTCTTGATAGGTCTCTATATTGTGAAGTCTTGACATTTTTGGACCATATGGTAATTTAGTTCATCTTACAATCTTGTGGCCTTGAGATACATCCATGTAGAATCATCTTGGGCACAATGGGCCCTAGAGGGGACCAGGAACTCAAATAACTCCCTATTCCTGAAGATAAAACATAAAATACAATTAGTGACATTAATTTCTCTTCACAACTTACTTGATATTCTCTGCTTTATTTCCCTAAGATGTCACATATTGGCACAATCTCTTGGTTTAGGTGACTATAGCAAAAGGCCTTGTATTTTACTCTAAAGATCGTGACATGTTGTACTATTGCAATATTTTACATGTACTTCAATAATAGTCTAGGTATTGAGATAATTTGAAACTATTTTGGCCTTGTACCTCTTCAATGAATAACAGTCATTATCAAAATGAAAAATCAACATAGTCAAAATAAATGTGAACATATAATGTAATATTTGTATATTATAGATTTTACATCAAATAAATTTAAATTTTCTTATTAGGTATATGTTGAATGTCATCAATCCATAAATATATATGATCCATTTTATTTCATTTAATTTTCACTATAAAATTGCATTACTTTTTATGGAATATTCCTAAATAAGTTTCAAAGGAATATGGGAATATTTATGTCCAAACATTAGACAAAACATTATAATATTATTTTAATATGTATTTCAAGCTCTCTAATTGGTTGATATATAAGTAGGTAATCAAAGAGTGATTCCCATATTCTCATGCCTTGTTAGGGACTAATAATAATTTGTATTCATAATTTTCACCCTCGAATGGACTATTTGTTATTTTCTACATTTGTAAATGAATATACTCCAAAACATGATATATTAAGGATAAAGAATTTTTCATGTATTTGAATCTAAATCTATGCTATTAAAACTTGTAAATAAACAATATACATCATCATTTACACAATTCTATAATTTTTTTATGTGTTTGATTAATCCTACCCTAAATAATTTTATTTGAGGCATTAATATAACGATTCTCATATTTCACCATTTTTATTTTTTATATTCATATTTTTAAGCCCATTTTGGAAATTTTAACTATAAAAAAGGATCTCCATCACATTCATGCTCTATTAAAAAAGGCTCCCCTCACATTGAAAAAATAGATTGAGAAGATAAAGTGATAAGTTCATTATATTATAACGATTCCTGCATAAAAAGGTTATACAATAATATCTATATACTATAAAACCATAATCTATATACTTCATTATGTTATATCCATTATGTCAGCTATGACTAATACATTTGATTTATCCTAGTTAGTACATAATTATAATATGGTACCAAACCAGAAGTCTTTCAGTAGATTCATAATTTAAGTCATGTTTTTAGTGGATCCATACTTTAGGTCAATTTTGGTGAAATTTCACCTCTAAAACAATTTTCCAAAAGTCAATAAAAATTTCTTTTATTAATTTAGATTAATATTTGAATTAACTTTAATTGAGATAAACTAAATAGATGAAATCAAAATTCTATAAATGCACTTTTGACAAGAAGAATGAAACTAAAAGACAAAATTTAACATACTAAAAATGATGAAAATAAATCTAATTTCAAAAATCAATTACAATATTATATGCTATATTTTTATTATTAGTTGTATTAACTGATACAATGTGAAAATAATAAAAAATGAAAAAAAAATCTCCAAGTGCCCATATGTGACAACTAAAATTAGAAGGGCAAAAAATGAGAAAACTAAGGACATGAGCAATAACCATTATTGTACCATTGTATTGAATGTTTATTCTAAATAAAAAATATGTATTTATGTAACGATCATTTTTGGTGACCTAAAATAGGTTTGCGTGCACTAACTTGATATTTGTAATTTTGTGAAATAACTAGAAATAGCTTATCAAATGTTGGACCTCTAAGAAGGCTACTAATGCTTGAAAACCTAAAAATAGAAAAATGTGGAGTGAAATTAGGTTGAGATGACCCAAATCACCTTGATTATGACTGAAAAACTACCTATGTATTTAAAAATATAAGTAAGGTAATAGATCCTATGTAGTTCTCCCACTTAGAGTCTTTTCTGCAAATTTTATTCTTTGACTATGCGAATACATATAAAAATGGATTAATTATTTGGTAATTCTTTTCATTGGGATAGATAAATGTTTATTTATACTTTCCTTAACGTTATTTTTAGTGACCTGAATAATAATTATGAAGAATATGAAATGTCATCTCAACATGCAATTCTATAAGTTTGCTTTTGTATTTCAATTATCAAGTTGGGAAATGGGTGTTTTGAGTTTTCCTTTCTGAAATCCAAAATGGGAAACCACATGATAGACAACCTAAGACAAAACAAGGGAGGATTTAATTTTAAGAAGTGAATGTTATAAGGATAAAGCTAGAACACCCCATAAGGATAAAAATCCTCTCGCTAATGTAATTTTTGGATGTTTCTTTCCCTTATGGAATCATGTGTAATTTTATTTCTTACTTGTTACATATAGATGATCAAGAATAATTTTGGCAATAAAAATAG
>JARHVA010008473.1:45000-47500 GCA_037957365.1 Torreya grandis | reverse complement strand
TCAAGCATTTTTATAAAAATAATAATTTAGTGAAAAATAACTTGAGATAACTTAATTTATGTATGTACACAGTCATTTTTCCTTCAAAAGTGTGTAGATAAACTAAAAAAAAACCTATCCAATGTTGGAACAATAAGAAATATATCAATGATTGAAAACCTACAGATATAAAAAGGTGGAGTGTAATTAGGATGAGCTAACCCCAATCACCCACATAATGATTGAATGTTACTTACTCATCTAATAATCAAATAAGGGAAATAAATCCCACATAGTGATTCAAGTTAGATTACTTTGTGAAATTATCATCCATTAACTATGTAAATGTAATAGACCCTTTAAAATAAGTAAAATAAAATATTTTTCCACATTAAATGTACCAAAAGAGTGATCAAGTATTAAATAACTAATATTTGAGAAAAATACAACTTCTTTTAGACTAGGTAGTCTCGAATGGACCTTATGGGAAAATGGTTCATCTCATGATGCGTATTAAGTTCAAAATTTTAAAGTGTAATTTCTTACACTTATAAAAATATTTATGAATATTCCCATAAAACCAATTTAAGCATCCTCAATATTAAAAGAGTTATTATTTTGTGACAAATAATTTTTAGGTTAATTAAGGCAAGGAAAACTCCAACTCAAAATTCTTACATTATTAACTTAAATCATTATAAAAACTTATTTTATGCATAAAGTAATATGATTTTGTTCATAGATATATCCATAATTAAGCTAAGTAAATCTACAACATATACTTACAAGGTACATTATTGAACTTCATATAAAAAGTAAAACATTAATATTCAGGTGAAAAAACCATCACAAGTAATAGTTCATACTATTCATTTTAATTTAATTTTACATTCCATTTGAAGGCACAAGATTTATAATAAATAATTATTGACCTTGCTTAAAAAATTTACATAATTATATATGATTTGAGTCAAAATTTACACCCTTACTTACTTAATACAAGATAACATAGTAATTAACCTTCAAATTAGAACAAAGTCACACTTATTAGCAGATTAGAGTGTTTGCACAACATATCCTATTGTCATAGAAATTAAATTGTATCAACACATGTTAGAATAGTTTATTACATTGTTACTGTATTTTATTAGTTATGTTATATAGTTGGGTAGTGTAGTAGTTAGGTAGTTATAATTATGTAACCAGTTTCTATGTTGTATTTTTTCACCTGCTATTAATGAATAAATTCATCAAAACTTTATTTGATTTTAGCACAGTGCTACACAATCAATATATTGTCACTTCAACATAAGTTAATATCTTAAATTTTTATATATATATATATATATATATATATATATATATATATATATATATATATATATATATATATATATATATATATATATATATATATATATATATATATATATATATATATATATATATATATATATATATATATATATATATTCCATCACAACACTCATGGCCTATTAAAACAACTTAAGAATAAATTATGTTCATTCATGCTTCCATCATACACATCTCAACTAAATAGATTCTATTCAGGGAAACGCAATTTTTTACCTCTAATAATTTCTAATTTTAGGGTGCTAAAAAATCTTTATTATAAACAAATAAAATGTATTGTAATTATTTAAACAATTCAAGTATGACTAAGAAATGAGTTAGTGACTCTCTTTGTAAATGATATGTTATATTCAAACACCTCTTTTCTGATAGTCCTTAATTTTGTAACATAAATTTATCCCAATCTATCAAATATTATTTGGTTATTAAAATCTTCTCCTTTATTTTTCATTAACACAATAATATAAAATAAAGAGTATAATATTCATTGATATCTATATTAAATTAATATTAGAATATAAAGAGTTTAATCTACTTCAAAAAACCACACGCTCATATCAATAAAATTCAAAATTCAATCATTCAAGATAAAAACCATGTTTATTAATACACTCATTTATAACACATTGATAAATTTCATAATTGCATAGATAGGTGTCATTCAATATAATTTCATCATCATATTTCGATGTGATCAAATCATATGTAAAATATTAGTGGAACCCAAATAACTTTATTAATTTAAATGCATTAAGAATCAATCACTAAGTAAATTTTTAACCAAAAATGTAAGATTGTGTATTATTTTTATATTATAAGTCACATTTATATTTATAATATGATAAATTATTAATCATTAAGCATTGTAATCATATGAAAAATAAACCAAATGTATTCATATATATTGAAGATAATTTATCTAAATAATAATAAGGATAAAGTTCATAGTCACATAATAACTCAGCGAAATCATGGGTTAACATTCAAAATCCATTCCAAATAATATAATAGTGTCATAAGACTTTAGACAACCCAAATTATTATAAATAAAATTTCCATGGTTTTTAATTGCCACAAATGCCTCTAGTACTCAATTATACAACCAAAAATATATGTAGTTTATAAATATTTATAACTTCATTAACTA
>JARHVA010008473.1:0-40000 GCA_037957365.1 Torreya grandis | reverse complement strand
TCCATTTGATTATCATATTCTTGAAGTACTAAAATAACCCTAGTTTCCAAGTTATTCCATCCAAGTTGAGTTTTGCACTTGTACCCATACACAGATGCAAAGGGACCTATTTTAATTATAGAATGATAATTGTTATTAAAATCAAATTCAATAAATGGATAAAATATAAAAACATAGTTTGTTAATTCATGCCCTACATTCGCAACATGTTATAAATGACTTGATTCAAAAATTCAATTTGAACACCTATTTCTTGGTGGTACATAAGATTAAAATTAAAGAGTGTTATGAATTATATGGTGAATACTCGATAGGACCTTGATGTGAAATGTTTGTAACTATTTTAAATGATTATTCTAGGCATGAAATTATATTATGTAACCTATTTTACAAATCTTTTAGGAAAAATATAAGCATCATTACTTCATTTTCTAGAAATGAAATGACCAACCTTGGTCAAATTGTCAATTACAACCAAAATAATACCCTTTTTTTGTGATATTTAGGTAGTCCAAAAATTATATCTAGTGATATTTCAACCCTCTTATATTTTGGAACTTAATGATGATATAATATCCTTCTAGAAAAATAATTCTAAATTTTTACTAGCTAACACTTCAAGCATTTTTAAAAAAGATCAACAAAATCATGTTTTGTAGGTTGGTAAAAATAATACCTCTTCAACTCATGTTTCATATTTATGACACATGAATGAGTATATGAGGTTTTATATGCACTTATTTTATAACTTGAATGTGCAAGTTGTATGTTTCAGGTAAAATGATTTTACTTTTAACCTAATCACATCATATTTTTAAGCATAAAAATCAACAAACAACATTATAATAGACTCATCAACCAGAACTACTCTCACCTCTTAGCACTATTCATCAATTTTTTTTCTATCACAAAATTATGAAACTAGATATGATTGTAAAAAAATTAAGCTATGTGTGTTAGCCAAGTGTATCAACAACACAATTATCCTTACCTATGACATAGTAAATGTTCTTGTCAAAATTAATTACAAATTCCATCCATCTACACTGACATGAATTAAAGTCAGCCATAATAAAGAAAATTTATAATTTATGGTGATCAAATTTCACCTTAACATTTTTTTTGAGCATAAAATGTTTTTATTATTTAAAATCATGAATTTTGGAAAAAAGCACCATATCATGTGTAGTATAGTTTCTTGTCATAATAATTAATATTTCATGACTCATAAGCCATCAATTTTGCATCTTGGGGTCATAAATACAAAATAACCATCTATGGAACCATTTTCTTAGACCTAAAAATCACTATTCGGGTTAGGAATGACAAGTATAGGCATTCTAGTCAACATATTCCTAAGCTTTTGGTATGCCTCTTCATATACGAGTTTCCAAAAAAAATTATTGCATTTATCACGAAATGAAGTGATTGGATTGGATATGTTGTAAAATTTATTCATAAACCTTTGGTAATAACCATATAATCCCATCACAATATACACTTCATGTTTATTAGTAGGAGTAGGTCATTATTGAGTTGTTTTAATTTTTAAGGTACAAACATATCACATTTACATAATTTTCCATAAAAATTACATTGCCTTATTATTTCAAGCAGAAATTTCATGTGTTGTTCATGTCTAAATGATATTTTAGAGTAAATCAAAACATCATCAATGAAAATTAGTTAAAATTTATCCAAATAATTCATAAAAAATAATTTGCATTAAAATCTTACATGCAACTATTGTACATTTGAATCAAAATGGCATAACCATTAATTCATAATGATCGCACCTAGTTCAAAACATAGTCTTATGCACATCTTACTCTTTTATTCTTAGTTGATTATATCTTAATCTTAGATAAATCTTATAGAAGATAACTAATCCCTTTAATTTATCAAATAAATAATCTATCCTTGACAATGGATAAGGATTTTTTATCATCAATTTACTAACCGTATGATAGTTAACATAAAAGCTCAAGGTTTCATCCTTACTCTTAAATAAGATAACTACAACAACCCAAATATATACAGTCAGTATAATACTAGAATTTTCTAAAAGTTTGAATAGCTAAAATTGTAGTTCCTATAAATTTTCCACATTCATTTAATAATAATCCTTGTAAGTATGTGAATTTCACAACATGATACCAATAGATAAATTAAAATCATTTTTAGAAATAAGTATAGGTATTTTTTATGGAAATACACCTGTAAATTTCCTAAGAAAAGGGAATTATCTACAAATTGGTTCCTTATCCTTAGACCTACGTTGAGATATCATGAAGTTGGATGTGCTTATATATTATTTTTTCCAACTTCAAGGCTGAAAGTAATTTACATGACTTTGAATTTTTAATGCCTTGAACATCCATGATTATGATAAAATGATCTACATATTAATCCATTTTACTAAATCAATCAAATATTACATATATGGTTGAAACTAGTACATTTATAAGGTTAAATAGTAAGATCCTAAAGAAGATAATTAAAGGTTAAGTATCATCTTAAAAAATATAAAATCTAGAAAAATGTGGTATAAGTATATGATTAATAGTACCCTTTTCCTAATTTAAAACTTGACATCCCAACCTTCTATTTGTTTAACATGTTTTAAACAACACTTATTTAGTATAGTCTATGAAATAAATATATTTGTAACAACTAAATGAATAATAACATACACATTAAGAGCAAACAAAGTATGTCAAATTTCCATGGGAGAAGCGTGAAATTCAACATTTTAATAATCAACAGTTGCATACATCTTGATCTTGATGAGTTAAGGAAGAAAAAATGGTGGCAATCTTGATCTTCGATGAGTTAAGGAAGAGAACATATTAGAACTTGATATGGCAATAACGTTAATAGCATCAATTCTGATCCTTATGCTAGCGATTCACTACCCTACTTTCTCATTTGTGTTGGTCTCTCTCCTCTCCCCTTATGTTGATCTCCCTCCTCCTTCTCTGCTACTATTGACCCCCTTCTCTTCTCCCTCTTCTTTCTTTACTACCATTGACCCCTTCCCTTCTCTTTTCTACCATTGACACCCTCCTCTCTCTGCCTTTTAATTTTACCAGTTGTTGCCTTCATCCTATTCTCTCTCATAAATTTATAGTGCACTCCCTCCCAAATTTCCTCCTTAATATGATGCTTTAAAATGGCTTAAACTAGTTCTTAGGTGGCAGTTATCTTGATAGAAAACCTTCAGTTTGCATGGCCAAATCATAAGTTGAGTGGATGACGATGGAGTGGATTAATTGAAATAAAAAGAAGGTTAGTTAGAACTAAGAGTTTATTGTTTTTCCCTCCATGTGACATGGTGGAAGGTTTAGTTAATAAGTGTTGTCAGGTTTGCATGCATGGATAAGTAGGTAGAGTGGGAATAAGGTTTGATTGGTTTAAAATTAAATCATAATTAATTAATAACCTAAAATTATTTATAATTTACAATTAATTAATAATATTAAAAATTATTTATGAAAAATATATTTAATTTAAAATAATTGAACTATTTATGAAATATAGTTTATTTTGCAAGTTATAAAATTAAAATAATTAAATAAAAGAAAAGTTCCCTTTTATATAAAAATAACTTTTTGACAATTTCCAATTTTATCAAATTGATAATTTTTTTTTAAAATTTAATCCATTCAATATTATTATGCACATATATTAAGACAACATTGATTTTATACACTTTTATAAAAATAAATAACTTTAATACTTTAACAATTTAATTCTCTTTTATTTTGAAATTTTGAAAAATAAAATTAAAATGTACCTTGCTTTCTTATGAAATCGCATCGATGACCTGATAGCTCTAAAAAAAATCAACACATTTCAATAGTAAAATATTAAATGAGTTCCAAATCAACTTTGAGTATGAGCATGAGTCCATAGTGTGGGAAGAGAGGTCATTACATCCTCCCCCCTTTAAAAATTGTGCATAGTCCCAATGCACTACAGAATTTTGATTAAATTCATAAATTTAAAATAAAAATGAAAACATGTTTTTCATTTATTTAGTGCTCTCCCAAGTTACACTTCTTTCACCATAATGATCCCATTGTATCTTGTACTGATCAACCTCTCTATTTTACAATTAGCATTGGTACCTCTCTAGCACTCTATATGGCTCTATTGTTATGATGTCAAGATATTTGACCTATAAGGTATTCCAGTTTAAAAATGTTTTTTTATTAGGTACATATTTATTAAGAGGTGGCACATAGAAGACATAATGAATGCAAATCAGCTATGGGGGTAAGGCCAATAGATAGGATACTATTTTGATTATCTCTAGTATCTCAAAAGGTATTACAGAGTGAGGAGATAATTTCACCTTTTTCCCAAAGGTTATAGAACTTTTGTGTGGTCTAACCCTAAAAAACACTTTGTCACAAATTAGGAAGTCTCTCTAAACTCTCTTCTTATTTTCATGGATCTATTATTTATCGGATGCTTCCTTCAACCTTTGTCTTATAACTTTCACTTGTTCCTCTATGTATTTCAACATTTCAGGAGCAATTACTATTTTTTCCTCACGTTTATTCTAACTAAGTGGTGTTTGAAAACTTCTCCCATAAAGAGGTTCAAATGCATCCATACCTAAAGATGTTTTAAATGACTTATTATAGGAAAATTATACCAATGGGTGTTAAGTTTCTCATTTGGGTTGCTAATCCATATAGTACATCCTTCTGAGGTCTTCTACAACCTAATTTGTCCTTTCTATCTGCCCATCCATCTCCGAATGAAATGTGGATCTAAAGTTCAATTGTGTACCTAAATTTGACTGTAAGGTCATCCAAAACCTTGAATTAAACTTGGAATCTCTATCTAAGATGATTCTTTTCTAGAACTCCATGCAATATAACCATTTCCTTCATAAATTGGTTGGCTAAGGTTGGTGCATCATCAGTCAAGTTCCTGAGTATGAGATGTGCTACCTTAGTAAACTTGTTGATTACCACCATAATAACATCATGACTATAGGGTGTCATAGTTTATCTTTGTATGAAATATATACTGAAAATTTACCATTTATATTTTTTAATGTCATGTAGATATAAAATTCCTATAGGATGCTAGTGTTTTGCTTTAACCCTTTGACATTCCAAACATCATGCTATATATAATACTATTTCTCTTTTCATCCCTTGCCAAAAGTATAGTTTCTTAATATTGGCATACAATTTGTTTACCCCTTGATGACCTTATTATGGTGAATCATGAGCTTCAATTATAATTTTCTTCCTTTAATCTTCTAAATCTCGAACATAGATCCTATTCTTATACCAAATCAAACCCTCATTGTCCAAGGTATATCCTTCAATTTTTAGGTCTTTTGCATTTTTTTCTAGCATTATTTTCACTTGATTATACTAAGGATCTTACTTTTGTCCTTATAGTATATTTCCTTTTAGATCAAATCTAAGTATTCTTATATTCATCAAGTGTCTTCTCCTACTCAAAGAATCAACGACCCTATTCTCCTTTCACTTGTTATACTTAATTTTAAAATCATACTCATGCAATAAATCCAACCACCTCTACTACCTAGCACTAAATTAGGTTGAGTAAGTATGTACTTTAGCCCTTTATGGTAAAGTTTTAGTTCAAAAGGTTTCCCAATAAGGAAATGTCTCCACTTTTTTAAGGCGTGAATAATTGTCACGAATTATAAATCATGAGGTGCATGATTTACTTCATGGATTTTTCAATTTCCTACACTCATATGTAATTATGCCTTTATTCTAAATGAGTACTCCTCCCAATCCTTCGATGGACACATATGCTGCAACCATGAAATGTCCATTTGGATTGAGTATGTTCAAGATGGGTGCCATTGTCAACTTTTCCTTCAAAATATGGAAATCTTTATCACACTGCTCTGCCCATATAAATTTATTACCTTTCCTTTGCAATATTTTAATTTGGTTGGCAATCCTAGAAAAACCTTCAATGAATCTCCTATAATATCCTACTAACCCCATGAAACTTCTTACTTCTAATATATTTTTTTGAATTGGCCATTCCATTATTGCCTTTATCTTGTCTAGATCTACTGTAATTCCTTCTTTGGATATGATGTTTCCTAGATAATGGATTTCCTTCTAAAAAAACACACATTTGGCCAACTTACCATATATTTTAAGTTCTCTTAACCTCTGAAGAACCAATTGAAGATTTGTTAAGATGTCCTCCTCATTTTTAGAGTATATCAAAATTTCATCAATGAACATGAAGATGGACTTATCTAGGTAATTATAGAATACACTATTCATTAAGTTCATAAATCTTGAGTGATAATTTGTTAGCTTAAAAGGTACTATAGTAAACTCATAGTGTCCATATCTAGTTCTGTAAGTAGTTTTCAGAATATCCTCTTCCTTAATTCTTTGTTGATGATATATTGATCAAAGGTCTATCTATGATAAAACCATTGCTCCTTTCATTTACTCAAAAAGGACTTCTATTCGAGGTATGGGATATGTATTTTTAACTATGACCTTATTCACATTCTATAATCAATGCATAATCTTAGAGTTCCATCTTTTTTTTTTTAAAAAAAAGACTAGCACTCCCCAAGGACACACATTTCGTGTAATCAATCCTTTACTCAAGAGTCCCTCTAGCTGAATTTTAAGTTCCATCAACTTAGTTGTGTTCATTCTATAGGGTGTTCTAGAAATTGGCTCAACATTAGGTACAATATTAATTGAAAAATCAAATTCTCTCTTAGGGGGCATTCCAAGTAATTATTTAGGAAACACATCCTCAAATTCCCTTAGGAATGGATACACTTCTAGGGTTGGTTTGTCTTTTTATTTTATCCTTATCATCTATCATTACCATGAAAATTAGAGCTCCCTTCCTTCTCTCATTCTTTAGCTACATAGCTGATATGGTTTCTACTTTTATAGGCCTATGACCCCTTGAATCATGACCCATATCCCCTTGTCACTGAAACACCTAGGCCACTTGATATATTATTTTACTTCAACTTGGTGCTTAGTGAGTGAACTCATCCCTATTATCACATCATAGGCTCCTAAAGGTACTACAAACATGTCTATACTTGTCTCAAAATCTAGAAATTGTATTTTTACCTTGGGTAGACATTGAGACACTTTCTTTATAGGCTTATCCCCATACTAGACTATCCATGATGAGTTCATGTGATTCACTGAAAGAGACATTTTTATGACTAATTCTAGAGAAATAAAACATTATGATGAATTGGTATATATGAGAATTGAACTAGGTTTACCTAATAATTTACATGTAACTTTAACTAACATATTCTAGTATCTATTTTGGCGATTCCTTACTATATCAAAGATCCTTTTCTATGGTTCTCTCTAAGGATGATTAACCCTTATCTTTCCCTACATCATTAGGAAATCTTAGGCAAAGTGATTTCCTCTACAACCAAAACATCCTCTCGATGGGCCTTTTGGTACTAGGTTCCTCAGGGCATCACCAGAAATCTATAGAGAATACATCGAGTGATTGTAATTCCTTTTATCATTCATGTTATTATCTCCTCCCCTATCATTTTCCCTTCTATAATTATTCCTCTAATTTTGATTTGATGGGGGTACACTTCCAATTGGATTTGCTCTTGGGTTTTATACACAACTTATTCTCCTTTAAAATTTGGTTCCATTTTGAAGGCTTTATTTCTATCATTATTGAATTTTTTTCTTGTCACAAATAGGGCCTACAATTTCCATTCTTGTTTGAGATATTTTTATATAAATTCATTCATCATGGCCATGGATATCTACTTTTATGCCTATGTTTGCAATTAGTCCTGGGATGAATTTTCTAGTCTGACCTCTTTCATCCTTCTACTACATGGACACATATGTAAGTAATTTTCTAAATCTATCCTAGTACTATTGGACTGACATGCCTCCTTGCCTTAGATTGTGAAATTTAGTAGTATTCTCATCAAATAATAACTAGGGTAATCATCTCTTCTTTTAATGGTAGTCACACTGATCCTAGGTCATATTTTTCTTGGTTATTCCATTTAATTCCTTCATGTTAGTTCACTAGCTAGCTTCCTTTCCTACTAGTTGGTAGGATCCCCACAATAATTTAGTTTCATCATTTTAATTTCTCAAGTTAAAGTACTTCTCCATCTCATTTATCCAATTTGCAGTGCCTTCACCTAACTATTTCCCATCAAACATAGAGGGTAAAAATTTCGTCAAATCCTTGCTAAGATAAAAAAATGGAACTTCAATTAAGGGAGCCACAACATTCATTTCATTGACTGGTGATAGATTCTCTTCAAGTAGATTATCAAGGTTAGGATCCAATATGATTTCCACATTTTCTTTCCTTGACATAAGATCATTAGTCACCTACTCAAGTGAGTCTATTTTATCTCTTTACTTGGTCAAAAAAATGATGAGCACTTCTATCCTCAAAAAAAAAAAAAATTGGAACCTATTGTTCAACATTTACATTATTGGGTTTTGCATATCTCACATTTTCCCTTAAATTCTTAGTTGATCATCTAGGTCTTACCATTTTCTTCCCTGATAGAAATAATACAATTCTTCAAGTTCTCATTCCAGATAATTGATATCAAAACTCTTTTTTGGATAAATCTAATTTATCAAACATTCTATTATTGATTATCATCACACATAAAAATCACAAAAATGTAAGCATTTGATAATGTCATTCATCCTTTTATTACATAGAGTTATTAGCTTTATAGAGGATAATTTTTATGACTATAACATATAGATGTCTATATAACATTGATTCAAATATTGTTCTAAATAAAATCTTCTTCATCTAGTTCCATTTCTTTGGGAACTTCATCTTCTAAGTGAACCACATATTGGTGGCATTATTTATATTCCTTACATACTAAAGGATTATGTAGGTGCATCATAACCAATTCTAAATGAAGAATCTCTTATTGTTGAGGGCTTCTTCAATGGACATTTGACTATAGGTTCAATCATGTTTGGTTTTATTTTAACTAGCTCTACTTTCAAAGTTTTGATTTTAATCTAGATTATAGCTATTGTATCTGAGTCAAAAATGTAAATAGGTTTTTTCTAAGCGGAGGGAAGCTCCATTTTTACTTAGCTCTTTATTCCTTTTCCTTTTCCTTCCCTTGAATTTTTCCCATGATCCATGTCTAAACAACCAGTTTTAACCAAATTAGTTTCTCATAGATTTTAGATTTCTCAATAAGTTAACATCAATAATTAATCTTTTACTAAGAATAAGTCATAATAGGCTTAACGCCTAGCTTTGAAAGGTAGGATCTAATACCACAATATAGTGACCAAATTCCTATAATCCTAAAACATAGATTTTTTTAAAAATTAATATTTGTCTGTGGATATAACTCAGGTATACTTTATCCTATCGAACATCCTTTGTCAAAAAGAGAAGCATCTAACCATATGGGTTAGGAATTATTTTTCCAAATTATCAAGAATCTAACCATACGAGTCAGGTATTCTCTTACCAAATGCGAAAGCATCTAACCAAATAGGTTAGGCATCTACACATGAGTAGGTCATGCTCTAGCAATAGACTTGACTCATTGAGATCAACCAGATCTTAAGTCAATCACTGTTCACTGCTCATCTGTACTAGATAAGTATAGAGATCATCATGATAGTATAATGTATAAATGATATAACAAAAGTTGCATTCCACCTCAAAATTTAGTCTTAAGCCTCAATAACTACAATGATCCATCTAGGATCCTTTTGAGTAGATCATAGAATTCTTATCTTTACTTTGTTTATCTAAACTAAGGTCATATTATAAGTCTTAACCTTCATTTAATTTTAATCTTATTTAGTGCACAACTGCAAACCCCATTCTATTCACCTACATACTAGAAGCATCCTTCACTTCCCAAACTACCTACATGCCTACTTCCAAATAGGATCAAGATTTATTATGCATGTAGTTATCTTTTATTTTCTAATTTTTATGTGAAATGTGAATTTAGATATGTAGCCCTTTTTTAGGGCCTAATTCTCTAGATAGTTCATCTATGATTGCTACCCAAATAGGAGTGTAAAAGTATCATTTTAAGTGATTGGTTACTTTTTTAACTAAACTAGCCCTAAGAACTAACAAGAAATAGAAATGAACATTAGCAAGCTATATTCCCCCCTTTTCTACTTTTTATTTATATGAACAATATTTTTTAATCCTTGATTTAATCAACCTAATTGTTACAATTGATGTTTCCAATGTTTCATTATCTAAAATCCATATGGTCGGTGGTTTCATTATAATAATTGGTTTAACATTCTAAATTCTGTTTTTCATTTCTTTTTTGGTGGTACTACGTTTTGGGTAAGAAATGTACTTTATCCATTATTTTTTATAAGTTCTCAAGTTAGAATCATCTAATGCAGTTGAAGTCATTTTATTATCTTGATTAGTGTTGTTGACCAAGAGGAATTATTCACACCCCTTGGTCTTAATGACATAACATGCTCCTTATTTCTTCATGATGGTTTATAGGGACAATGATCAGATGTCATTTTTGTAGTTGTGTTAGGTTATGGATGTAGTAGCTCAAACATGATGGCATTAACCATAAACATGAGTCAGAGGCACCACTTACTACTGAATGCTACGCAGTTTTATTTAACCTTAAATTCTTCATCTAAGTTTGAGATTTAAAAAATAAATAATACTTAAAATAAATAAATGCAATATATTTTAAAATCAAATTTGTTAGTATAAAAGTAGAAACACAATCTCCTAGTTTAGTATTCATGTCAATTTTTAACCATGTTTATTCTAGACAATTATATCTTTAGTCTACTTAGGTAAACTTTTCTAAAAATAATACCTTATACATAAGGAGAATCTTGCATTTAAATAAATCCTTTATACGTTTGAAATGAGGGTTCTAAAATTTGAGGGTTCAACCCTAGAATGAAGGATGTTTACTTTCATACTTATCTTAATGATAATAAAATTCATCATCAAAGCTCAACAACAATCAAAGTAAGGGTTCGTTTGAATTATTATTTTATGATAACTTAGATTGCTTTATGGTAACTTCATGTATTTAAATCAATATTCTCACAATCTAGGTTTATGCATATATCTTTACAAACTAAATCAAATGTATTTCATAGATTTATAACTAAGTGTATAGAAAATAAAAATCAGTTATTTAATGCTATATTCTTATTTTTCATCGAAGTGAGTATAGAGATCATGTTAATGTTTGTAAATAAATACATATTGTAATGTTTTATATATCATCTAGTGTTAGATGAACTCATATTGTTATATGTTATGTCCTTTGAATATTTGATTACTTTATTAAATTATTGTTTTCTATAAGAATCATTTACTTTCCCTAACAATAAGCAACGCTATCATTTTATTTCTAGTGACACTAAAATCATTCTATTTTAGTCTTCTAAAAATAATTACATTATATTTTCCTTATAATTTAAATATAATATTATATTCATATTATAGTTTAAATAATACAAATTACTTACATTTTGATTTTAATAAAATAAATTATTTATTTTATAATTTTAAATATAATAATATTTTTATTTTACAATTTAAATAATACAATTTATGTACCTTCTCATTAAAATAAATTCTTTATTTTACAATTTAAATAAAATAATATCTATCTTACAATTTACGTAAATTAAATTACTTACTTCCAATTTAAATAAAATAAAATATTTATTTTACAATTTAAATAAAACAAAAAATATTATCCACGTTACAATTTTAAATAAACTAAATTACTTACCTTATGTCATTGAAAATCCGTGATTGAAATAGAATGTGAATTTGCTTGAATTGAAATAGCTATGAAAATGGTGGTGATGTTGATCTTGGTTGAGATAAAAAATAGAACAAATCAAAACATGATATGGAAACAATGTTAATAGTGTCGATTCCACTCCTTATGTTAGTGATTCACTGCCCTCCTTTCCCATTTGCATCGATCTATCTCCTCTCCCCTTACAATGATCTCCCTCCTCTTCTATCGTCAACCACCTTCTCTTCTTCGTCCTCCTTTGTTGTTTTCGACCCCTTCCCTTCTCTTTTCCGCCATCAAAAGCCTCCTCTCTCTACCTTTTAATTCTGCTAGCCACTACCTTCCTCCTCTTCAGTCTCCTACATTTATAATGCTCTCCCTCCAAAATTTCCTCCTCATTATGTTGCTATAAAATGGCTTAAACTGATTCTTAGATAGTAGTTAACTTGGTAGAAAACCATCAGTTCGCATGGCCAAAGCATGAGTTGAGTGGATGACAGGGAAGTGGATTAATTATAATGAAAATAAGGTTAGTTTGAACTAAAAGTTTATTGTTGTTCCCTCCATGTGACCTAGTGGAAGGTTTAGTTAATAATTGTTGTCAGATTCACATGCACAAATAAGTACGTAGAGTAGGCTTTAGGTTAGATTGGTTTAAAAATAAAGGGTAATTAATTAATAAACTAAAATTATTTATAATTTATGATTAACTAATAATCTTAAAAATTATTTACGAAAAGAAATATTTAAATTAAAATAATTGAACTATTTACAAAATATATTTTATTTTGCAAGTTTTAAAATTAAAATAATTAAATAAAATAAAAGTTCTCTTTTATATAAAAATAACTTTTTGATGATTTCAACTTTTTAAAAATCAATAAAATTTTCATCTAAATTTAATCCATTCATTATTTTTACATATATATATTAAGACAACATTGCATTTATACAGTTTTGCAAAAAGATATAGCTTTAATACTAAACAATTTAATTCTCTTTATTTTTGAAAATTTGAAAAATGAAATTAAAACGTACCTTGCTTTTTTGTGGAATCCAGTCGATACCCTGATAGCCCTTAAAAAAATCAACTCATTCTAACAATAAAATATTAAATGAGGTTCAAATCAACTTAGAGTATGAGCATGAGTCCATATTGCAGGAAGAGAGGTCATGACACTCACCTATGTAGAGTCCTCTCAAGGTCCATGATGATGCATCAAATTCTTTCCCATCCAACTATGGGTAGCTTCATGATTCACTGTGGATGGAATTCTATGGTGGAAAATGTGACTTTGGGGTTCCATTAATGATGTGGCCTATGTATGTCAATCAAAATTCCATTCTGTGTATTTCTAAAATGTTTTTGGTAGAGGAGGAGGTCTCACTGCGTCATTAGATGATGTCTCCTCCTCTCCTCCTAATAAATTATACTATCCCTATGTGAGGTAGTAATTTGTATTGAAATCACTTCCTCGTCTTTGATATAAAATTTCAAAGAAATCTCCTTCTCTCCATTAAGTCCATATAGATATACACCTTCCCAAATATTTTGTCCACAATGAGGGACAAAATAAATGTCTTTGCAAATCTATTTGTTGTCATAGGAAAAAAAAGGTGGGCCTTCAAAAAATATTTCCTTTCTCATATATGGTAAAAGTAGGGCCTTCACAAATCTTTCTTTTGAAATAAGTGGCAAAGGCATCTCCCTATTTGTTTCCCTAGACCACTCATCATGTTTATAGATTCCTTGCATGTTAGGTTCAAGGGTCGTGAAATGTTTAAGAATTTTTATTCCTCATATTAGTGCCCAAACTTGCACTAACAATTTGTGTCCTTGTCGATAAATTAGTAGGTAAATATCTAATTATTTCGTCCAATCTGAAAATGTATACCCAAAATAAAATCATACTTTTTTACTTGCAAACCCTAAGAAACCTAATTCTAACTAACATCTAACATTTTCATGACTTATAATGAGTTTTTGGTTGCAAATTCTATGAAAATTTAAAAGCGCTGACAAAAATCGAAAAGAAAAAAAGTAATTTTATAATTACAAATTACTATCTAAGCCCACAAACCCACATAGTCTCTCTAGGAGAGAAAGTTAACATGGGGCGTGATGGAAATAATAAGGGAAAAAGGAATTTTACATACTTGTAATTGTGCAAATTATAAAATCCATTTAAAAGTCTGAAATAAGAATCAACCCATGCAAATTATTCCATGTTTGCGTTATGGTTTTCATTACCCACGTGGAAAGATTAAAGGATCCACCAAAAAATAAAAGGGACGCAAGTTTAAGATTTGGAAGTGTTTTAAAGGTCACAAGCAACTTGAAAAATGTATGTAAAGTTCCAACAGAGGTTGAGAGGAAAAGTTCAAATTGCAAATTTTCATTTTGTCAATGTGCAAATTGCATGTAAAACGACATAACCCGCAGATCAAGTCAAAGGGGAAGATTTCAATGTGGAATCTGGTCACAAAGGTATTCCATGGAAAGGCTAGCGTAAAGTTGGAAAGAAGAACCCCACACCATCAATGCAATCAACGTGGAGGGTCAAATGGAAAAGCCGAGATTTTAAAAGGGAGGGAAATCAGAGGTCAACGTGAAAAACAAGTAAGGCCACAAAAATATTACATAGGCCACGTGGATATCTCTGCTCATGCCAAAGTATATGATCTGCCCGTGGGGAAGAATAATAAAACAAAGTTTCAAGCCATTGGGTATCGATATGGAGGAGAGTGGGCCCATGTAAGGCATCAGTGGAAATTTTCAATGCAAATACAACTTCGCAAATTGCAAAATTGCAATTTCCTTCCCCATCCCCAAAACCAGTGGTGATAGAAAGGACCACGTGCAGTGTAGAAAGGCACGATAGAATTGGCTGGAAAAAATGCAACTAATAAAAATAAGTTTGAATATTGCAAACTGTAGGCCAGTTTCGGGATTTCGATGGAAATTTGACGTGGACATACATTGTGTAAAAAATAAACCTCAAAACTACAAGTTATAAGTTGAAAATAGATCTCACACGTCCGTAGTCTGTACGCCAAGCTAGTAAAAAGGAGATGACGAAGAAATGAAGAAAGCAACCAAATTTTCAAGTCGGAAATTCTTGTTCGAGTTCCCAAACCTGCCATATACGTGCCAAAAAAAGGCGTTATAAAGGATATTTGGTGGAGATTTTTAACGAGTAAACAACATTACACTCCACGAAAATTTCTTACGTGCAAATTGCGAGCAATCCTCCCAAGCCCATAGCATGGTAAAATGTGCCTGATAAAAAAGAAAAAACATGAAATCCCGCCAAACGGAAGGGACACATGTTATTATTTTGTGCAGCAATGATTTGAAGGGAAATTGATGCCTAGAATGGTTATGTGTGCCGCTGACACCTAGGTTTAGAAGGTTTCTTGGTCTAAGCATTATTTCGTAGATGGAAAAGAGAAGTTTAACCACACTCATGACATTTTATCGCTTGCTGGTCCATATGAAATAGAAAATACAACCATACACTATAAGAACATTTATTTGATACAGTTTGAAGCACATTCAAAGTAATCCTTTGGTTTAGAATGTTCCAAAATATTTAAAAAGTGAAAGGGATCGTATATCTCAATTTGTTATTGAAGATTCTTTACCAGAAAAGGGATCAAATACACTAAATGTGTGATGAGAAAGGAAATACAAATTTCCATGTTGCTGATTTAAATACAATTACTGTTCTTTTTTGAAGTTTTTTTAAAGATTTAGTGGATATAAAAGATGCAGATGGTCGAGGCCATCTCTATGATGCATTTCAAGGAGAGGACAATGATGGAGATAGCATTGGTGACAACTTAGATATTATGAGTGCCAAAGGGATCTGCCTTGAAACAGGCTTTCCATTTCTAGGAAAGGGTTTCTCTAGATATTTCCATGATGATTAACAATCGAAAGAGATGTTGGATTTGCAATTTTATGAATAGTTATTTTAGGATCAGCAAGATAGATGGTTTCATTATTGAATGGAGTCAAAACCCTTGTAGTTTGGAAACCTCTAATCATGTTATGACGCCCAGACATCCATAAATCATGTGATTGATGCAGATATTGAGAAAAATCTCAGTACCCTGAAGGTCATAGTGAATAACCAATATACTGCATCCCAACTTACACATGAAGAAAATGATGGCCAAAGAATGGATTGGCCTCTCAGAAGATATTCTATAGGTTATATTTCTAAACCAGGTTAGAATGGAGCCAGGAAGTCTCGATGGGAGGTCTGCAGGGAAATTATAAAAGGAATGCAATTTTTCATTTTTTAAATGTAAAATTTGTAAATTACAATCAGATGTCCGCTACCCACAAGTCAACACAAGGTCAAATGTAGAAGCAAAAATTCAATTCCAAATGCAACATTGCATTTTTTTTAAATTATAAATTTTACTTGAAGTTCCCAATTCCATGATGGAATTTTTTGGTAGAACAACTCTAGATTGTAAATTGTGAAATTACAAATTGTAAACGTGCATTTAACAGATGGATTTCTGACAACTTGAAAATTTGCAGTTGGGGTCTGAAATCCCTCAAAACAAAGGAGGTACAAAATTGAAAATAAGATCTAAAGTGCTGCATAAAGAAAAAAAAGGTAAAATAATACGCTTAATCATTATAAAGTTTCACAGCAACCCTAAAAGGTCAAAGGCAAAATATAAAATGAGAAGGCACAAGAAATTTTTGCATTGACCACAAAAAATGAAAGGGTAAAATAAAATATTTATTACATTTCTAGTATTTTTTTTTGTTGAATAACTCCATGGAAGAGATTTGTTGTAGAGGTTGTGTGATGAAGGTGGACCATTCCAAGCATATTTTCCAAATGACCATGGATCCTTCTTTATTTCTATCACAACTAGAATATTTCAATGAAATCATTACAAGGCAAGGGACATTATTTGGTTTGCATAAGGAGAAGGGAATCACTCCAAAAGCTTTTAGTTATGCAAATGATTTGTTGAAGGCATGGCTACGTAGTTACACAAGAGGACGAGGAGTTTGTTTTTCTCCCAAGGGAATATACTTCTTCAAGCCCAAGTGTAATACACTTCCAACCAAAGAAATCAAGGTCTTGTTTGAAATCCTCATCATGACATGGATAGGCATTTACTAGAATGATTTCCTTACAAGGCATAAGCTTCTAGTCACAACAAAGGGAATCTTCCAGCTGAAGCATATTCCTAGAATGTTTGTGGTGAGAAATTTGTATAAAAGAGGGCTTGTCCTCTTTTGAAAGGTTATTGGTTATTGTTGGTTTTCCAAGGTCTTAGGTTCTTTAAAAATTTTGGGATCCTTTTTGTGTGTATTTTATCTCACTTGCTAAGGTGTTTGCAATTGGACATCCATTAAAAAGCTATGACAACATCTATATGTCTCCTGTGTATCAAAGCAAATGCACCATGCTTCTCCCCATGTTAGAATTCTAAACACTGATGTATGCAAGTTTTAATTTCAAGTTAATGGAAAATAGTTTTGATTTATATTGTATCTTTCTAATCAAATGCAATAATACATTTTACATGCTCTATTGATTGGTTGTCTCATTTTTTGTCACTCAATGACACTTGTTGTAGTCATAGATCTAGGTTATAAACTCTTTTCTGCATTATGATTTGGAAATGTGTTATTCATAACCTTTTAAGGACATTACATGTTTATGGATTTGATAGGAGAATGTGTTTGCAGTGTATACTTTAGGTTTTCAAAGATCATTTGAATATTTTCATTATATTGGCACCACTGAATGCATATCATACCTGATAATTTGCTTAGCGTGTCTTTTAGTCTTCTACATTTTATGT
This sequence comes from Torreya grandis, assembly GCA_037957365.1. Taxonomy (NCBI): domain Eukaryota; kingdom Viridiplantae; phylum Streptophyta; class Pinopsida; order Cupressales; family Taxaceae; genus Torreya; species Torreya grandis. The sequence goes on along the minus strand of JARHVA010008473.1, from coordinate 22,332 downwards.
AAATGAATGATGGCATACCTATTGAAGGAAATATTTTTATTTGAAAACTATCACAACACTCTTTTAAAACTACCTAACTCATCCTACTTGCCCTACCCTTCAAATAATACACCCTATTGACTATTTTAATTGTTATTTTCTTGGAGATGCATAAACACTACACATCTCAAATGTGTATGTGTTTTGTTTTTTGAATCCCAACATTGAAATCTCCCATTTGGCTTTGGGTTATTGAAAATTTCATTACAATGAAGGTTGTAATCACATTTTCATCTATCTTGAGTGGCTTGTGTCTAACTTAGAGGTTTTTAAAATTCCATTTGAAGACTCTTCCCGTGTGGAGTGAGAAAGATTGGTTATGCCCTAGTTATACTAATGTTTATGTGTGTTAATAATCCCCATTTAGATTGAACTAGAGGAGTACCCAAATGAAGTTTCAAATGAATTAAGGAATCACCTCCCTAAGTTTTAGCAGAATAATATAGTGATTGGTGATCATCATTTGAGGGTTTTTCACATTATCATTGAGGATTATGAGGTTGAGCATAAGGATGTTTGCATTAAGCTATTTGTCCACACACTAGAAGAAGATGCTCATGAGTGGTTCAATTCAATTCCCCATGGATGCATAGATTCATGGGAAGAAATCAATAAAGTTTTCAAAATTCAATATGGTGATATGATTTATCCCATGTTCTTTCTTCTAGAATTTGAAAACATAAATAAGAACCCTAATGAGTCTTTGTAGGATTTTAAATCAAGGTTTAACAAGATTATGATGAGGCTACCTAAAAATATGTCCTAGTGATACAACCTATTTGATTAAATATTATGATGCATTTGACAAGAATTTTACAGACTACTTGAGGGATAAGGTTCATACAAACTTAAGGTTGGCATTTAATATGGTCATCCAAATTGAAAATAATATAAAGGCTATGGGTAAACCTTTGAATAAGTGGGCTGATGTAAATTTAGTCAGCCTTGAAAAGATCTGGTCTACTAAGAAAACCAACCTTGATGGGAATGTGCAAACCTTTGTATCTACTATCAAGGAAATTTCATACAAATTGGATAGAGTTGAGAAGGGACTACCTCATGGATCTACAAGTTAGGAAATAACTCAGAATTAGAATCAAGCACAAGGAAGACTCTCTTTTCGTATTAGATATAATAATAAATGGAAGAGACTTGCCTAAAAGTATAGAAATCATAATAGAGGAGTTGGAAAAGAATTTATTGATCCATTAAATGCCAAGGTGAATGCGGTAGATTGTGACCTTGACATTGATTGGTCTGATACATGCTTCCTCCTCCACCCTCCTTATGATAATGTTGAACCAATTAATGAAGATGAAGAAGAACCTAAGTTTGCATCTAAAGATGATAAGAGCTTGGCATTTAATTTTCAAATATCCCAAAGTAGGATGTTTGCCTCCACGTAATTGTTGAGTGCTACCACCATTGTTTAGTTTTGGAGTGTAGTTAAACGGGTATGTGCCCCAACATTTGAAATTGTTTGTGATGTTAACATAACACAAGCATATTAATTACCCAATCATGATTTTTAGTTTTTATGATCTATGATGATTAAGAAGTATGATGGGAGAATTCCTTCAATTGAAGATAGGACAATGCTAATTAATGTATCAGTTACACAAGAGAAAGATTATAGTTTGAGAAGTAGGAAATAAAGTATGGATCCTTAAGAGACTACCAATAAAAATCTAAGGGTAGGGGATACATGTAAGCAAGTTAAGAAAATTACAATAGTTCTTGGTTTCTCCAAGCTAGCAACCATTTCCCAAGTTGTTAAACAAAGAGTTACTCTAGGAAAGAATGGAGAACCCATATTATCTAGTATCCCTAAAGGTGTGAATGATGTTAGAAGAAATCTAACCTTAAATACTATTATTAGAAATGCTAATTCATCCCAGCCTATTTCACCTATAACTTTGAATGATTTTCTTCTAGATGAAGGTGTTGTTACCCTTCCCCCTGATACTCCCCTTCCTCAATACATCATATATGATATGGACCACATATTGAGTCAATTGAAAATCATTGTGCCACTTGTTGAGTTATTGTGAATACCTAAACATAGGAAGAGGGCATTTGAATACTTTTAATTTAGTTTGAATGTAGAGGCAAATGGGATGAATTAACCCTAAAATACCCCTGAATGATGATGAATAATTAGATGAGGTTGCTAAACTAGCCTTGAAGGTCTTTTGGGGGACTATATTGATAGAGATCTAGCTGGATGTGGATCAGTTGTATATCACCATACTGATTAATAGTTTGATTGTTAACAAATGCATGTTTGATTCTAGAGACTCTTGTAATGCGATGCCCTTGGGTGTCCTTAATTAGCTTGTAGTGAAAATTACATCTTCCTTTGGCAAGTGCTATTCCATAGACTCATAAGAGTTACCATTTTTTGAACATGGTAAAGGATTGGTAGTGCAAGTTTTAGTTCATCTAGGTAAGTTATTGAATATGGATGTGGTTTTTATGGACTACCCTCCCAAGTGGGGGATGTTGTTATTAAAAAAAAAAAGGCTACCAGTATGAGTTGTAGTGTGCAGATGGATATTTTTTATGCCACTATTCCTTTGGAGGGTAAGATGTTCAAACTCATATGGAGCCTAAGATGCTCCATGTACTTGAATATATGAAATGTGATCTAAATAAGTGATGTGAATAGATGTGGAGCCTTGTAGCTTCATTGGTAATGTGGATGTTGTTGAACAACCTATTATTCTTGTTGTTGGGTCTGACAATGAAGGTGATGTTTATAAGACATGTTTTGATAGGACTTGATCCAATTTTGGAAATGGAGCTGGAGTTGTCTTTTATGCCCCTAATACTAAATATTTTATATTTTATTTCATGTTGTCCTTTGAGTGCACATGAATTGCACTCTTACTTGGTTTATGAATTCCCTGCAAACATGGAATTACAAGTCTTATTATGAAGGGTGATTTTGAGCTAGTGGTTAGGAAAGTACACAATGCTTATGCTATAAAAAATAAAAGGTTGAAAAAATATAGAAATGTTATATGTGATTTGATATAGTTCTTCGACACATTTAATATTTGTTATCATAATAAAAGTTTCAACAAAGAAGCTGATAGACTTGCAGGGTTAGGTGTTTAGTTTGAAATTTAAAATATGAACCCTCATTTTCATTATCAAGTGGAGCTGTTTTGTAGACATTCATCCTAGATAATATTTATGATTGGATAGTTTTTTATGACAATAAATAGATTACAAGGTTTCTTAATTGTGAAGCCGAATTTCAAGATAAACTTAAAAACATAGAATCCATGGTTCAAACTTGTGATGAGAAATAAAACATACTTGGGAAAAAAATCATTCATTTGTAGACAAACACTCTCCCTAGGGGATTGGTGACTTTAGAGACATATTTTCATGGAGAAGACCAAATTAAAACTAGAGACTCATTTATCTCAAAAGATGTGATTGAATGCAATTTGGTATCTAATGAGCATCCTAAAAATGTCTGGTTGGGTGCTCACCTAAGTGCATTAGAGAAGTAATCTTTCATGTAATTACTAAAGAAGTACCAGGACTATTTGTCTTGGTCTTATTTTGAATTTAAAGCATATAGGGAAGATTTGTTTCAACATGTTATCCCATTGCAACCTGACAACAAGACTTTTATGAAGAAACAAAGACCTATCAACCCCATCTTTGCCACCAAGATGTGGGATGGGTTAAATAAGCTAAGGGATGGTGGAATTACTCATCCCATTAGATATTCATCATAGATGGAAAACATAGTCTCTGTGAGAAAAAGATGGTGACATCTACTTGTGAGGTGATTTTTCAAATTTGAACAAAGATTATTTCAAGGATAATTATGCCCTACCTAATATGGATAACTTTCTATAAACTGTTATTAGATTAGATACATTATCCATATTATATGGTTTCATAGGGTATAACTAGGTTATGGTGAAGGAATCCAAGAGACTGAAGATCAAATTTATAATGCTTTGGGGTACATATGTCTACATGAGGATGCCTTTCAGGTTAATGAATGTCAGTGAAACATTTATATGATCTATAAATCTTGCCTTTTATAGCGGTAATTAACAAATTCATTGACATATATTAGGATGACCTTACCATTTACTCCAAGAAGAGAAAAGAACATTTGGAGCATCTAGATAAAGTGCTCATAAGATGTAGGGAGTTTGGCAATTTGCTTAATCCTAAGAAATGTCACTTAGAATTATAAAATGCTAAGTTGTTGCGACATATAGTCTATAAATATGGTGTCATGATTAATCCTAAAAGAGTGGAAGCCATTGAAAAAGTGCTTATCACATAATCCAAGAAGGGAATTCAGTCTTTCTTTGGATAAATCAAATTCGTTAGAAGGGTTGTGTCTATTTTTTCAAATATCACTTGGCCTATCATGTCCATGTTGAAGAAAGACCAAACCATCAAGTGAGAGGAAAAGGTCATGCAAGTATTTAATTACATCAAAGGAGCCTTGAAGTCTACCCCTATCTTGGCTAGTCTTGATTAGACTAAAACATTCTAGATATTCTCTTTTGCATCACATAGTACCATAGTTGTTGTTCTCTTGTAAAAAAAATATGACGATCACAAGTAGTCCATAGCTTTCTTTACTATTGATATACAAGGATATGATTTGAACTACACCATCATGGAAAAATAATATTTAACTCTCTTGGAGGCTATTAATACATTCATACCATACATTTTATGTTCAAATATTGTTTCATATACCCCTCATATAATGGTTGAGTACATATTGACTCAGATTGAAGCATTGAATAAGAGATGCAAGTCGGTCAACAAGTTAAAAGAGTCAGACATAGATATTCAGACCACCAATCTAGTAAGAGGGATGGGTCTATCCATGCTCATGGTTGAGATTAATTTTCAAGTTATTGAGGTAAATAATATTGTTTTTAATGTTGATGACTCTTTGAGTAGAAATAACATATCTCTATGGTATAAAGACATTGTTTATTACTTAAAAAATATGAATTTTTGCACTGACTTGGATAATAATCAAAGGATAAATCTTATTCTTGTTTGCCTAAAGTATGTCTTGGCTAAAAATGGACTAGCATGGAAAAATTTAGATGGGGTTCTCCTGAGATGCATAGTAGAGGAAGAAACTGCCAATTTGATTGAAGACTTCCAAAGTGGACTATGTGGTGGTTACTTTACACCTAAAGTCACAACTCATAATGTTATAAGAGTTGGTTATTGGTGGCCATCATTATTCAAGGATGTTGCTCAGAAAGTTAAAAGATGCAAGAAATGTTAGTGGTTTGATGGAAGGTTGAAATCTTCTGGTTCTCTGCCCTTGCAACATGTAATGATTGAAGGCCCATTTAGACAATGGATAATGGATTTTTTTGGGGATATTACTAATTCATCAAGCACTATAAATAGATGGATATTAGTCACAACTAACTACTTCATTAAATGGGTTGAGTTAGTCCCTACAAAGAAGGCCATGAACTAGGTGGAGTTTTTGTTGAATCATATTATTTGTAAATTTGGTGTGCCTATTAAAATAATTTTTGATAATTCCATGAGATTTGAAGTTACACCTCTAGTGTCAATGTGCAAAGAGTATGGGATCACCTTGACTTATGATTCTAATTACAACCCTCAAGGGATGGGCAAGCAGAATCCAGTAACAAGAACTTGCTAAAAATCGTTAGACAAACCTTGGAAGTAAATAATAATAAGTGGGTTGAATAGATGATGCTCTCCTTGTAGGATGATAGGATTATTCCTAATAGATCTACATGTAAAATTTGTTTTGAGCTTGTTTATGGAGATAAAACTATTTTACCTAGGAATTTATAATTACCAACCTGTCAGTTCATGTTACAGCTATAGGAAGATGATGAAATCAATCACACTAAAAGCATAATGAATTAGATTTTTGAGCTCAATGAAGTTAGAAGAAAATATCTTGAAAGACACCTCAAGTTGAAGAAATGACTCAAGAGAATATTTTATAGAAAGGTTAATCTCAAAACTTTTCATGTAGGTGATCTGGTTCTACTTTGGGATAGTAGGCATGAATAGAAAGACAAGCATGGAAAATTTGATGATTTGTGGATGGGCACCTATTTTATTGACTACTGGATTAGGAAACACACTTTCTCCTTGGTATATCGAGATGGTGAGATACTGGAACTACTAGTTAATGGAATCAATCGGAAACACTTCCTTCACTAATTGCATAACTATGTACAATAATATATAATGTATAGTTCCATTGTTTTGTTGTCCCTTTGTGTTGGGCCTTGTTTGTATAATTTTGTTGGTGTTTTTATTATGTGTTCATTCTCATATCCTCTTGATCATTTTTTTTAAGTGTGCCTTTGTCTAGTTGAGTTTCTATGGGTGTTTGTTATGAAATTGTTAATTTTGACTCTGTGACATAAGGGATTGGTATCTGATCTTATTTTCTAGGGTTCTTTGCACACCTGTAGGGGGTGTACATACCTAGGTGAGAGCCAGTATTAGTGTCCAAACTTGTACTTCAAAATTTGTGACCTTTTCAATAAATTAGTGCCTAAATGTCTAATTATTTCCTCCAATCCATAAATATGTACCCAAAGTAAAATCCTACTCTTGCACTGGTCTAAACCCCAAAAAACTTGGTTCTAGATAACATCTAACATTTTCATGCCTTATAATATGTTTTTGGTTGTAGGTTCCATGAAAATTCAAAAGGATCGACAGAAATTCAAAAATAAAAAGGCAATTTTTAAATTACAAATTGCTATCTAATCCCCCAAACCTTCCAATCAACATAAGAGAGAATGCTAGCATGGGGCACTCCAAAACAATAAAGCAAAAGGCAATTTTACATATTTATAATTGTACAAATTGCAAAAGTCATTCAAAAGTCTACATTAAGAATAAACCCGTGGAAATTGTTCCATGTCCATTTTGTAGTTTTCACTACCCATGTTGAGAGATTAAAGGGTCCACGTGGGAGTAAAGTTTATAAAATTTCAAAGCCCATGCTGTGGATGGGACAGTCTACCTAGTCAGGTCAAGAACAAAACAAAACATATAAGGGGTGCAAGTTTAAGAGTTGGAGTTTTGAAGGTCATAAGAAACTTGAAAATTGTATGTAATGTTCCGACGAAGATTGACAGGAGAAGTACAAATTGCAAATTTGTAATTTGCTAATGTGAAAATTGTACATAAAAGTCCCTTATTCTCAGCTCAAGTCAACGGGGCATAATTCAATGTGCAAGCAACCACGAAGGCATTCCACGTAAAGGTTAGTGTAAAGATGGAAAGAATAAGCCCACACCATAAATTCAATCCATGTGGAGGGTCAAACGGAAAAACCTAGCTTTTAAGAGGGAGGGAAATCTGAGTTCGACATGGAAAAAAATAAGTCCATGAAAGAATTCTAGAGGCCAAATGAATATCTTTGATCATGTCAAAGTGCACGACCTGCCCACAGGGAAGAATAATCATATAATAAAACAAAGTTTCAAGCAGCTGAGTGTTGATACGTAAGAGACTGGGCCTGTGTGAGGCATCGGTGGAAATTCTTAATGCAAATACCACTTTGCAAATTGCAAAGTTAAAGTTTGCTTCCCAATACCCGACACTCGTGGTGATAGAAAAGGACATCTGCAGTGTAGAAAGGCACCTTGGAATTGGCTAGAGGAAATGCAAGTAATAAAAGTAAGTTTGAATGTTTTAAACTACAGGCCAGTTTTCGAATCGTGATGGAAATTTTACGTGGAGATACAATGTGTAAAAAAAATATAAAAAATGCACGTTGTAAGTTGTAAACAGATCTCCTAGGCCCTCAGTCTATACGCCAAGCCAACAAAAAGGAGACGGTTAAGAAATGAAGAAAGAAAGCAAATTGGCAACTTGTAAATTATTGTTCGAGTTCCCAAACCCACCATACAAGTGCCAGCAAAGAGGCATTCCAAAGGCAAGTTGGTTGAGATTTCGAGTGCATAAAAAACATTCTATTACATATAATTTGCTAACTTGCAAACAATCCTCCCAAGAACATAGCATGGTAAAACGTGCCAGATATAAAAGGAAAAAAACTTGAAGTCCCACCAAAGGGAAGGGACACGTGTTATTATTCTATACAACAGTGATCTGAAGGGAAATTGATGCCTGGAATGGTTGTGTGCACCTTTAACGCCTTGGTTGAGAAGGTTTCTTTGTCTAAGTATTATTATATTGATGGAAAAGAGCAGTTTAACCGCACTTATGAAGTTTTATGGCTTGGTGGTCCATATGAAATACAAAAGACAACCATACATTTTGGAAACATCTATTTGCTATAATTTGCATCCCATTCAAAGTCATCCTTTGGTTGAGAATGTTATAAAATATTTAGAAAGTGAAAGGGATCGTATATATCAGTCTGTTATTGAAAGTTCTTCGTTAGAAAAGGGAGAGATTCTACTAAATGTGTGATGAGAAAGAAAATAAAGCTTTCCATGTTGTCTTTTTAAATGGAAATACTGATATTTATTGAAGATTTTTGAAGATTTAGTGGATATAAAAGATGCAAACACTTGAGGCCCTCTCTATGATGTAGTTCAAGGAGAGTAGAATGATAGGATACAACATTGTTCACTAGCCAGGTATTATGAGTGCCAAACGGATCTGCCTTGATGATTTGATAGATAGTATAGGCTTTCCATTTCCTGGAATGGGTTTCTATGCATATTGACATGATGATTAAGAAGAGAAAGAGACAATGTATTTGCATTTTAATGAAAAGTTGTTGCAGGATCAGTAAGCTAAATGGTTTCATTATTGCATGGAGTCAAAACCCTAACAACTTGGAAACCTACAATCACTTTATGAGGCCCAAACATCTAAAAATTGTGTGATTACTATAGAGAATGAGAACAATATCAGTACCATGAAAGCCATAATGAATAACTAGTACAATGCATCCCAACATACATAGGAAGCAAACAATGGATAAAGAAAGGATTGGCCCTTTAGAAGATCTACTATAGGGTATATTTCTAAACCAGGTAAGAATGGAGTGAAGAAGTCTCAATGAGAGGTCTGTGGGAAAATTCAAAAGGGGATGCAATTTTGCATTTTGAAAATGTAGAATTTGCAAATTTCACATAGATGTCAACTACCCACAAGTCAACACAAGGTGCAATGAAGAAGCGAAACATTCAATGCCAAATACAACTTTGCATTTTTGGAAATTAAAAATTGCACCTAAAGTTCCTAAGTTAGCTGCATAACTTTTTGTTGGAACTGCAACTCTAGATTGCAAGTTGCAAAATTGAAAATTACAAATGTGCATCTAACCTGTAGATTTATTGATCCATAAACTTGCACTAATGTCCATGTCAAATTGTTTACCTTGGATACTTTTTAGGCAATTATTAAGTATACCAGTATTAATTCCATAAAACAATCAACTTAAGGAAGCAATGGAAAAAATTACCAACCACATTGCAAAAGTGTTCATCACAGAGTTTGATAATGTCTGTCTCCGGGTTCACTTAAAACATGAACCAATCCACTATAAAATGATTGTAAAAACACCAATATAAATTATTGCAATCAATAATGGTTCCACATTTGTTTTGGATCTTCGAATAATACAGGTAAATACTCAAACAAATTCTCCACCTCCTCAAAAATACCTCGAGATGTCTTCTACTAAAAAATATCACTTCTAAGCATCAAAATAGATGACAAATGACCTCAAATATGGACACTTATCATATCATTGGAACCATCTTAGAAACTATAATATTTCACTGGTTTACCTCAAAGTCCATAAATGAATCTAGATGCCTCAAATCAGAGCAAGAGTAGAATGAGGTCCTTATGCCTTAGCAATATTCTTTGAGGATTCTTCTCCATTCAAATACAAAGTCTCAAATCTTTATATTGTGTTAGACCCTATATCCCATGCAGTTGGGCCTTATCCCTTTTGATTGTGAGATCATAGTTCAAGTCCCCATCTAATGTATCCGGTGGCCAAAACAAATCTTTTAATCCCACATTTGGTAGTGGGGGAGTTGTGTAGATATGTATTTAACATGAAACTCATCGTTTAAAATGCCAAATGTTTGGCATAAACATATATTTCATGGGAATTGTGGTGGCATATGGAATATGTGGGTTCCCTGTGGATGTTGGATTATTGGAACGTGGCATATATGGCATGAAGTGTGGATATTATGTTGTAACATGGATATCATGGGGAAATGGTAAGTTTGAGGATAATTAATTAACTAACTAATTAAATAATTAATTATATAGTCAATTAAATGAGTATTAAATATTAGGCCATTGGAATTAATTGGTGACAATCCACATGGTAGATTGAGGACCTTTGACATGGTCCAATCTCCACTCGCCACTTGTTATCCACTCACCACTTATGGTCCATTGGATGATTGCTTCATCGCTCTATTGGTGGTAGGGTCCCTCTCTAAGACAAAAGTGAACACCATTGGCTATGGTCCTGGTAGCTGACCCTTTTTTTTTATGAATATGCTTGTCAAAGATGAAGTCCTAAAACCAACTATTTTTGTATGATATAACTACCACATGTTTGCCATGTCATCTTGATCAACATGTTTGACCACAACTTTGATCGGCCATAACATGCACATACAAACTCCATTTCATAAACCATAAATTATGCCAAAAATATCGCAATGAGATCTTCATAGTGGAGATATTTTGAAATTGTTCCATAATGGTCATTTTATGTAATTTGACCAAATTTGACATACATTGACTAACTTGACTGGGACTTTGACCAAATGCACTAGAAGTATATGAGCTCCATTTTTCATGTTTCACATAACATTAGAAATGTCTCAGTGGACCCTATGTGATGGTGCTAGTTTCAATCTGATTTGGGAGCTTTTTTGAATTGACCTTCAGATCAATCCTCCCCACTGAGAAGGCTTTTGGTTGACCAACAACTGGTACTAGATCTGATGCTTAATATTATCTCATTAAGATCTCTACAGTGGACTCTATGGTCTCCAAAACTACTACTCCACAACTAGAAGCTATACTAATGCTCTTAAATGCCAGTCAGTTCTAAATAATTTGGTGGGTCTCTATCAGTCTATTTAGGTTTTGTAACTATACCTATAATGCTTAGAACAACCGATTGATCACCTCTTTCACAAATCCTCTTATACTATATGACCATCAATAGCCTCTACATAGAATCAAGATGCAATGACTTCATCTACTACACAACTTCACAAAAGCCTCTACAAAAACTAGCCTCATGATCTCTTAGCATGTCTATCAATGTCATCTTGTATGGCATGGCCTTACAAGAAGTACATGTAGATCGATTGCTGCCTATGCTTGCTTAACTATTCTATATATAATAACAGTTACAAAAATAAGCATACCTTAATCTATATATGATATTGTTAATGGAAAATATCTACCTAAAAATGTGAGAAGATAACTTGAGTATGTTAAACATGTCAGTCAATACTTATCTATAGGTGACTTCCATAACACCACAAACTAAAAATTTCATGTAAAAACATATACAAATAGTGCCCCTTATGTCTTTCTATAACTATACATGATGTATAGAACAATATTGCATTTATGGGTCTTATTCATACATCTAAATTAGCACATTATTTATGTTGATTTTATAATTATATAGAAATAGATAACCCAAAATATACCTAAGATTCCTTACCAAATATAGGATTCTAGTGTGGGCTTGACAACATTAGTAGTCACTCTATGCATCATCATGTGGCTCATCTTCAATTTTTTTATGGTCTCTTGGTACATACGAGTCTGATGTCTGGTTGAAATTATCGTGACTAAGTCTAGAGACCTATTCCATCTTGAAATACATGATCCAAGTGTGATCTAAGCGAAGCTTGATGCCATCATCTCTGAATGATGCTTGTTGAGTGAAGAGATATAAATTTCCCAAAATGATCTCATCCATCTCCAGTGGGATGATATCAAGATTTACCATGTCTAAGAACTATCTCCAAACTACAAATCATAAGGTATAACAACTTGTTTCCATACCTTAAATAATGGCATTCCATGTGCCAACTATTTTAGCATGCTGTAGTGGCACTATTGATAAGCCTGATCAATGTACTACATCAGTAGTCACATAACCTATTCTTATGTCTCCATCAAAAATATGTCTAATGACACACCCCTCTAAACTGATTAGAATACTCTATCTGGAGGCTCTTTTGAATCGTAAGACAATATCTAGAGGTCTAGATGGTGTCCTCTATTGAAGTATGGATTCTAAATGTTGATTGGTACTTGGAATAGCTAGAGTTTTTCCTCTTCTTACGTTCCTCTATTAGAATGATTGTCGTGCATGATCAAGATGTCACAACCAATAATATTCTACCACATGTCCATGTTTTGAGCAATGACTACATATAGGATTAGTTGAAGTACTAAGATCATCTAGATGACATTTCTACCATCCTAACTCTTCTACTAACTAATCAGAAAGAGAATAAACTTTCTACTAGAGTTTAATGATTCAATGATCTTAAGTGCAATGATGGGAACTCATATTCACCACTATTGTGTCCAATTTCACTATATGTTGTGCCTACTCCCATTGGTGTGACATAATCATTTGTATCATTGAGCCCAATATTAGTAGTATCGTGGGCAATTGTATCCATAAATACAAATCCATAGCTAACATAGTCTCAATAGCCACAAAAGGCAAGAACCGCTCTAATACCAAATTGATCCATAAATTAGCACTGATGTCCATGCTAAAATGTTTACCTTTGATACTTTGTAGGCAATTATTAAATATACGGATATTAATTCTATAAAAAAATCAACTTAAGGAAGTAATGATAAAAATACAAACCACACTACAAAAGAGTTGATCAAGGAGTTTGGCAATGCTTATGTCTCTAGGTTCTCTTAAAATATGAAACAATCCACTATGAAATCATTGGAAATATAGAAATATAAATTCTTACAATCAATAATGGATCCACATGTGTTTTAAACTTTCGAAGAATCCTGGTAAATACTCGAATAGATTCTCCACCTTTTTAAAAACACCTCTAGATGTCTTTTACTCAAAAATATCTCATTCAGGCAAAAAATATCAAGGATAAATAACCTCAAATCTGAATAGTAAACATATCATTAGAACCGTCTTAGAAACTAGAATATTTCACTAGTTTACATTGAAGTGCAAAAATTACTCTAGATGCCTTAAATTGGAGCAAGATTAGAAAGAGGTTCTTATGCCTAAATAACATGGGCTAAGGACTCTTCTCCATTCAAATACAAAGTCTCAATGCTTTATATAGTCTTTGATCCCATCGTCCAGGCGGTTGGGCCTTATCCCTTTTGCTTGGGAGATCACGGTTTGAGTCCCCATACAACACATCCGATGGCAAAAAAAAATATTTTAATCCCACATTTGGTAGTGGGGGAATTGGTTGGATATGTATTTACCATGAAACTCATGTTTTATGATGCCAAATGTTTGGCGTAAACATATATTTCATGGGAATTGTGGTGGCATGTGGAATATGTGGGTTTCCCATGGATGTTGGATAGTTGGAACGTGGCATAGATGGCATGAAGTGTGGATAGTATGTGTTGACATGAATTTCATGGGGATATGGTAAGTCTCAAGATAATTAATTATATATATATATAGTCAATTAAATGGCTATTAAATATTAAACCATGGAAATTAATTTATGGCAAGTCATGTGGTGGCTTGAGGACCCACCACATGGTACAATCTCCACTCACCACTTGTCATCCACTCATCACTTATCATAGACAGGATGAATGCTCCATTGCTCTATCGATGGAAAAGGTACCCCTCTAAGATAAAAGTAGACCATACCTGCTATGGTCCCCATAGCCATCCCTCTTTTTTTACTAAATGCACCTGTTAAAGATAAAGTCATGAGACCAACTATTTTTTCATGAATTGATTTTCATGTGTCATGTCCTTACTGGTCTACATTTTTTCCACATCATCATGTTGACCAAGTTTGACCATAACTTGCACATATGTACTCTATTTCATGAACTATAAATTGTGCAAAAAAGTTCATGATGAGCTCTTCATAGTGGAACTATTTTTGAATTGTTCTATAATTGTCATTTTATGTAGTTTGACCAATTTTAACCTATTTTGACTAGCTTGGTTGGGACTTTGACCAGATACACAAGGAGTTTATGAGCTCCATTTTCCACATTCTACATACCATTGAAAAGGTATCAATGGGCCCTATTGATGGTACAAGTTTTGATCTGATCTGGGACTTTTTTTGAATTGACCTCTAGTTCATTTAAGTCAACATGCAAAGTTAAAGTTAAGGTTTGAAGTCTAACCTTACAAAGGAGATGTAAAATTTAAAATAAAAGATAATGTTCCACATAAAGTAAAAAAGTGTAAAATAATGCACTTAAACATTATAAATTTTGGTGTCAACCCTAAAAGGTCAAAGGTAAAATAGTAAATGAAAAGGAATGGGAAAGTTTGGCATTGATGATAAAAAATGAAAGTGTAAAATAACCTAAGTATTGCATTTCTAATATTTTGTTTCTATTTAAGAACTCCATTGAAGAGATTTCTTGTATGGTTTGTGAGACCAACGTGGGCAATTCCAAGCATATTTTCCAAACGGTCATGGATCCTTATTTATTTCCATCATAGCTAGAGTATTACAATGAGATAATTACAAGTCAAGTGTTATTATTTGATTTCAACAAGAAGAAATAAAACTATCCACAATCTTCTAATTATGCAAATGATTAGTTGAAGGCATGTTCAGGAAGTTACAAAATGGGGTAGGGTGTTTAGTTTGCTCCTAAGCAAATATTCTCCCTCAAGCCCAAGTGCAATGCATTTACAACCAATCAGATCATGGGTTTGTTTGAAATCCTCATCATGACATGGACATGCATTTACTATAATGATTTCCTAACAAGACATGAGCTTCCAAGCATGTCAATGGGTATCTTCTAGCTAAAGCATATTACTAGAATATTTGGGGTGAGAAATTTGTATAAAAAGAGGGTTTTTCCTCTTTTCAATGGTTGTTGGATGTTGATGGTCTTCCTAGGTCTTGGGCCCTTTCAAAATTTTAAGATGCTTGATATGTGTATTTTATCTCTCTTGTTAAGGTGGTTTATAGTTGTATAGTCATTATAAGTCTCTAAGAGCATGTGTATGTCTTCCCTATATTATAGCAAACTCAACATGTTTCTCTCCATTTTAGCATTTTAAACACTAATGTATGTGAGATTTACTTTCAAGTTAATGGAAAATAGGTATGAATTCTACTATATTTATTAATGAAATGCAATAATACATTGTATATGATTTATTATTTCATTATCTTTTTTAATGTTACTTAATGGTAGTTTTGTGGGCATAGATCTAGGTTATAAACTCCTTTTTATGTTGTGATTTGGAAATGTATTGTTGATAACCTTTTAAGGACATCATAGGTTCACGAATTTGATTGCAGAAAGTGTTTTATATCTCTACTTTCAGTGTATGATTTAGGGTTTCAAAGATCATCTGAATATTCATATCATATTTACACCAATCGATGCAACTCATCCCTGATAATTTCTTTAGCTTGTATTTTAGTCATCTACATTTATTGTAAAATAGTGATGTCATGCCTATTGAATTAATTCTTGTTGTTTGAAAACCAACACACCACTCTTTTATAACTACCTAACTCATCTTATCATTCCTACCCAACAAATAATAAACCATGTTGACTATTTTAAGTGTTATTTTCTTGAATATGCATAAATACTGCATATATGAAATGTGTCTATGTTTTTTTATTTGAAACCCAGCATTGAAATCTCCCATTTGGTCCTAAGTTGTTGAAAATATCTTTCAAATGAAGGTTGCAATACCATTTTCATCTATTGCTTGTGTTTGACTTAGAGCATTTATTCATTCTATGTGACAATTATTATTGATTGGAGTGAGTAAGTTTGGTTATGCCCTGGTTAGATTTGTGTTTGTGCATGCCAATAATATCCATAGATATTAAACTTTTATATCCCTCCATGGGATCAAATTACCAATTAGGTCTTCTCACCTTGGTTTAGGTAGAGCTAGAAGTAGGAGGGAGCTAACCATAAACTCTATTGATGTCTTCCATTCATTATCTACATTCATTCCATCCTAATGCTAAACCCTTCTAAGGTTATAATGACATATTTATGGCTTTTTCATCTTTGTTTGCCATACTAACTAAGTGTGTAACGCTGAGTGCAAGAGGTGTATAACTAGGAACCAACATGTTAGATATTAATCTCATGGAATGTCAAATATTTCAGATAAAGGTCTTTCCTTCCTACATCTTATTCTCTAAAAATAATATTGCATCATTACCATGATGAGATATTAAATCTACTAAAGATAATTGGTTTAAAATCGTTAAATTGTAGTTAGAAAAACCATTTAGTGCACATCCTAAGACCATATCATTCAATTTATTATCCTCTTCTTAGTCATGGATTGAGTGAGAGATTTGTAATTAGGTTGCCTAAAATCCTGAGAGTGATAGGGTATCCAAAATTAATGATCACCAATAGTAGATATGTTTGTAGCTTCATTATTAAATAGTTGTAACACTAAAAAGAGTAAAACTACAATCTTCAATGGTATTGTTCCATCTAATTTCCTATTTTAATGTTTAATAAACATGGCTATCTCAGTGGAAAAGAAATGATTTAGTTGTGAATATTATTGTGTTAAGCTCCATGTCATCTTCCAAAGAGTGGAAAGAGTTTTAGTAGCAACCATGAGGATTACATGACAACCAGGTCTTCAATGGACTATTATATGGATGAGGATGAGGATTGGGAAGATGCGTTAAATTTTATCCCATGAGCAAAAGGAACAACAAGGGACCTAATTAACCTCATCAATTATTTCTTTTGTGGAGTGCTTAAGTTCCATTAGTTTTATATGATTTTTGTGCTCAACCTGTAAATATGATTCAATTTTAGTCTTATACATTAGCCACCAATTGTCTCACTAAAAGGTGTCCTACTAAATAACCACTTTCGACATTACTTGGACCTTTGGGCCAACTGCTAGTTGTAATGTATTATGAAAAATAAATTAATTCAAATTTATATGTTTATTAAGTTCATAATAAAAAACAAGGTAAAAACCCATCTTCTAATAGTAAATATTAAAAACAATGTTGAACTTTATAGCACTTTACATTTTTGAAGAAAATAATTAGTTGCATTTATTATAAAATTCAAAATATCTATAAAACATATTTATCTTCAAAAATAAAGTGTATAAATAATATTGACTCAATTTATTGACATGTCATCTTTCTTTATCTACCATGACATCACTAATGAAAAAAATCATCATTGATAACCACACTTCGACACTGCAATCTAATATAAAAATACACAAAATATATCACAAATAAGATAAGTTGACCCTATTCATTCTATAAAATTTAATTTGTAAATGTATTAGGTAATAAAGAAAAACATCAATCTAATATGTGCATGCCTTTTATCATAATTAATTCAAAAAATCCTAATCCTTTATACTAAAATACTATAAAAGCACATCAAATATTTACATGTTTCACACTACATAAAACGAAAATAAAGCACCCATCATATGATGATATAATGAACATCACACAGCTTTGCCAAAAACTCTATGTAAAACGAACGTAATGTGACCACGGGAGTGCAGGAGACTTCCAAGTTGAGAGAACCTGCTGAAGAACATTATGACACTCTACACAAAAACTAAGGTAAGGGCCTATATGATAGATAATATAGCATAGTATAATCTTCATCACATCCACGCGGGACACGTGAAATACACATAAATTTGAATAACCGAACCCTTTGTATAAAAATTATACAATATGTTATCTCTCTCACATCCAAGTATCCTAAGGTTATCGCAATCTTACATATGCATAAAATAATATATTACTCCCTAAATGATTGATGAATATGTACAACATAGTTTTGGCTGAAAAAAATTAAAACACACATTGTAGCTTATTTGAGAAATACATTACAATATAAAAAGCATTGCATCCATGAAAAGTTACAATATAGTCAACCAACATGATAATTGAATGAAAAAAGACTTAACCATTAGCCATTTGTTAAAAATAAATAAAAATTATAATCCAACTCACCTTAATTTTACAAAACGTGTGACATATTATGCATTTTATTCTTTAAAATGTATGCATCGGTCTGAAATAATAACATAGTCAATTTTTTTCGAAAATGTTTAAATATTCTTATGGCCCACGTGATGATCACTTACATTTCATTAAACACTTAATTTGGAATATTTGAGTGTTTGGTTTAGTAAAAATAAAAGTGAACATGTCTAAATTATTTGGAAAAAAAAAAAAATGAATAATTTATAGTCATAAAAAATTAATAACGGGTTTCACATTCATATGAATTCAAATAAAAATAATATGAAAGGAATAGAAAATATATTCATCCGAATGTTAAGGTGAATGCATGAGTATTTGTATCACTCTCATGCGATATTTCAAACATTAACAATTTTTTTAAATTTTAATTAATAATAATTGTACTAGCGCAAGTAAAATGAACCCTTGATTCACATAAAATTCGAAAATAAATAAATATTTATTTTAAATAATAAATATTTAATTTGAAATTCGTTAATAAATTTTTAAAATTAATATGGAAATTTTTCCGAATTAATCTTAGTTTGATAAAATCTATCACCAAATTATGATCCTAGACATGTGGATTATGGGCTTAAATATATGTCTTCTTAAAGTTGTGGCCATCAAATATTTGTTAATCTTTCTCTAAAAGACCATTCAAATTCAGCGAAACAAAAATGTTCATGAAGCCCTTGCATGTTAGTAAGACTTTTTATCACATAATATAACTCCTTAAAGTCGACCTTCGTCCCCTGTTTTGAGTGCAAAGAATTTATTTAATGACATTGTATAATAAGTATAAAAATATTTGAAAATAATAATTTATAACTTTCATAATATATCATGTTCAATGCAATCGATTTCATAAACTCACAAGAATTTTGAAAATAAATGTTGACAAAAATTATATGCAGTTTTTATTACATCAATAAACTTGACATTATGCTAGGCAAGAAAAATGTCAAATTTATAATAGAACTCACAGGTTGATGTCACTAATTGGGTCACCAGCGTTGTTAAATGGGTGATGCCATGTCTCGTTTGTAAAACGTCTAATGCTACCTAGCATCATTTCATGTAAAAGTGATTTGGGTTGAGCTTACAAATACAAGCCATGCCTTTTCCATGGGAGTAAGTGTTGTTATGACACTTGGTTGCCTCTAGTGAACTCAAAACCTCACGGGGACAAAATAAAACTATGCCTTTCAAAATTTGGGAAGCTTCAATAATATTAAATGTGGATTTGGTAGGAGTCATGTCCTTTTGAAATAGAGTTATACATTTTTATGTCGTAAGATCATCCTACGTGCAAAAAACTATTTCCTCATAGGTTCCACAGCTTCCACACTACAAAGTTTGGATTAAAATTACACCATTGAAAAATGTTGACACTTTACCTGTAGTGATTTCCAGGCTTAAGCACTACATTATTAAAAAGGGCTTGGTTGATATCCATGAAGCTACTACATTCGGATGCATGGCACTGAATTAATGGGTTCTCAACTATTAGATCGAGTGATGTTAATAGGTCCATCCATGTGGTAGCTCACAACTGATTTTCAATCCCATCGAATACTCCAAGGAAAGTGTATTAGTCAATAAATGTAACTATATGTAGTAAACCCTGTAACACTCAAGTTATATTCGAAAATAAATGCAGGCAACCCTATACCCCTCAAGTTATATTCCAAATTAAATACAAGCAACCCTACAACCCTCGAGTTACATTCCAGATTACATTCTGAATTTTATGTGTGTCAGTGAAAGAAATCATGACAGGTTGAATTTGAGATACAAGTGAAATTAGTGCCTTACATGTTTTATTACAAGTTTTAGTACGATCTGATGATGACACAAAACATGCGAGGAAGAAAAATGTAATGGAATTTGATGAAGTGACATGAAGGGACCAAGTCAGAGCTCTTATATTATAAACGATTATGAAGCCTTGCCGTGATGTCATGAAGACGTGGAAATATGGAAATAAATACAAAAATCATGCGACTGCATAGTAAGCTACCAAAAAGGTAGAAGTGGTAGGCTGCCAAAAGAGTGTAAAACGACACGCAAAGACAGATCAAAAGTAAAAGTTCGGCGAAATACTAAAAAAGGCACAAGTGAACAAAATCAAGCAAAATTCAATGCCAACGGATAATGAAAGATGCAATTCCATGAATAAAGCATGTCGCTAAGCTAAAAATAGAGGGGTCAAAATGATAATGAGCTTGAAGGAAAATAATTAATATCTGCAATCTACCTCAGTGCAAAAACATATTGACATCGATTTATTTTAAATATAAAATATTTGTACTCGACAAATCCTTAACGGGAAAGAATGGACAATTCATTCTGAAACAAGGAAAATATATAGCTAACTCACCTAAGCATAATTTTTTTATTGATTAAGCATTGCTTTCCTATTTATGTAAGGATAAATTTGAACAGAAGTAGTGGATATAATATGACTTCCCAACTTTCATTCACTCATTTGTTTAAAATTTTTAGAGGATATAAAATACAAATAAAGCATCAATGTTTTCAAGTTATATTAATTCATATCATTTTTTTAATGTAACTTAATAATGATTATATTTATTAATGAACAATATTATTTCCAAATTTTATAGTCATTTATAATAAATTAAATATTACATTAATTATAATATGAATGATCATATTCTTATTATCAAAACCTTGTTATATCCAAAATATATTTAAGAATCCTACTTTAAAATCACTTATTCACTATCTCAATTTTGAAGCAATTAAAAATTATTTAACATGAAATACATGTTAACACATTATGATATCCATTGGTTTATAATACTCACCTTCTAATGTTATTTAGGTATGAACAATTTAGATATTTATAGGATATGTCAAAATGTTCATGTTAATCAACCCACATTCAAATCTATATTAATATTAATTTCTTGTAGTATTAAATAAACAATAGTTTGAATTATTAATATGTAGAGAGAAGAACTAAAGTCCTTCATTTAAATAGGTTATATTAGAATAGGTTATAGTAGATAATGTCCCTTCACAAGGATGAGAAGTACATTAATCATAACAGTCAAGTATAGGAATATCTACCACCTTCAATTATTATCATTTATACTCGAAGATAAAAATAGATGAAGCTCATTATCATTTTCATTTATGCAAGCCTTAATGAGATCAAGCTGAATAGATCATTTCTAATTAATCTAAATCGTAAAATTGACCAATAATATCTTGTAATGATTTATTGAAGATTATTATTTAGGTTCAATATCATTTTATTACAATCTTAAACGAAATTAAATATGAAATATCTCCATATATTCAGGTCATGTAAATCCATTCGATAATATATACATATATCTATCTACAAACATCCTTTTAGAAGGAGAATATGTCTTCCTACCAAGAATATATATTGGTTAGACATATTTTCCCATAATATAGTATTTATATATTCTAGAAACAAAAGGTAATTAATATTCATTGAAAACTCAACATGATTATTACAATGCAAATTAATCCATTACTAAATATTATTTTACTTTGAATGTATATTTTAACAAGCAATACCAATAAGAGACTTAAAATGCATTCACATGTTTATTGTACATTTTTAACGAACTTGGTTTATCATGTTCACAAAATGATACTAGATATGAGGCGATTTGGTACCATGATCTACATGATTTTACACCTACTCCATAGGGTGAAACTGAGAAATCCATCTTTGTACTTCATCCTTCGAATATGTAACATTACCGATCCTAGTAGCTCAACATTTTTAAGAACTATTTTATTCAATAATACTTCCAAAGCTCTCCTCTAGTTGAGAAATTTATCTTTCTTATATTTTATTTGATTAAGAAAAGCTAATCATTACCATAAATTAGATTCATTTAGTTAAACATGTATATACTCTAATATCAAAATTAATTATGAATCCTTTTAAATGAGGATCATCTACCATAAATATGCTAGCTTTTCTAAAATAACTAGATATCATTGAACATTGTAACATGTTGTTTAAAAACAAATATCCTTAAAACTAAAT
>JARHVA010008472.1:302500-482174 GCA_037957365.1 Torreya grandis | reverse complement strand
TTATGCCTTGAATTTATATTTATAAACTTTAATGATTTCATTTTTTATCTTGAAAGGCATTTTTCTCAACACTGGTTTTCTATATTTTTTCTCCAAGTATTTAGCTCTTTCTAGAAAATAATTAACCTCAAGATGGGTTGTGGTAGGTAATGATTGAGTAGTATGAGTAGTAATATTTGTAGGGGAATTAATACCTTTATAATTAGCGAGTGCAAGAGAGTAAATTTGATCTACCTCATCTCATGTATTATTTTCTATATTCTTATAGTAAGTTTATTTATCTTGTATAAACATGCCTTAATTCCATATTTTATTTTATGAACTTGAGGAAATAAAATGTTAAATATTTTTAATTATTATTAATTTATTTAACATTCAATTAATTTTATGAGGTAATTTATAAGATTGCTTAGGAAGAATCATATGCCCCTTTGTTAGTAATCCACAAAATAAGCAACCATCCCTTGAAGTACCATGTGGTAATTTGGATAAGAGGTTTATTGTGACGGGTTTAAATAATCTATACATCCATGGTGGTAATAAACACATTTAATTATATGTTATAAATACTTATCAATTTGGTATAAGTTGAAATTATATCCACACACCTGGATACTATATAAATTTTGTAGTATCTTATGCAATATAAATTTCTATGTAATATTGTATCCTAGAAATAAAAGACAAACCATTATTATTTAAAATATTTATGGCATATTTAGGAGTAAAACTATTATATTCAATATATTAACTATGGAAAGTAGTTAATGATTTGAATTTGGATGTTATAATGTCAAACTATTCTTATTGATCATTTATTCCTCCCTACATTAGAGGGGCCTTACACTTATCCATTTGAAAACCATATATTCTAAGGAATGTTTTACAATATTTTATTAATAAATTAACCATATTCTCATAATGAAAGATGATCTACAAATATTTGAACTTGGATTTGTGTTTCATAAGGAAACCTAATGACATTAATTTCTTCTTCGCTATTTCCAACTTATTTATCAATTCTCACAAAATATTTTCTTGGTATCATCATCTGAAGGGGCCATGCATATTCATTCACTATTACACCCTTTTGAAATCACTTTATAAATTAGTATCACCACCATTGGCATGGACACGTATTAATTCCACTAGTATATCATGTTCATTGGGTATCACCTTCTCCCTTAGTATTTATCTAATTTTATGGCTATATTTTAGTATATATAATAGGTTAATCAACAATATTATCTAATTTAATGGATTTTTTTTGAAAAATTCCTTCGTCTTCATGCTTGTCTTTGGAATCCTATAAAATTTAAAACCACCATATTCTCATTGGCATCTAACTTGTTTGAGTCTGCACGATATAGCATTTTTTATTTTTTTCATTAATGGGTTTAGTATATTACCCAATTTCTTGTAACATTTTATTGTAACAACCACACTTTTTTAAAATATTGAGGTAAAAAATTATGGTACATATATTTAATTAGAGTATAGCATGGAAAGTTGAAGTTATTTTCATAACTAGGTCATATCTAATACAAGAAATAGACCAAGTCCATAAATTAGCATGACTTCACTAGGAAGCATTTTAACCACTTAATATTCATATAGAGTGAGTCAGAGTAGAAACACTCATGCAGTCCTATATATGTAATTCAATGTGTCCTTCCAATAAAATCCATAATTAACTTATACACTTACATGAGTACCTACATAGGCTATAAAATAGTCAGTACCTCAATGTGTAAATAAGAAAAGTTCAACAAATAGTGGCAGGAAGTAAGATAGATTCAATATAAGAATCATCATACTAAGATTTCATATGTAAGATCTACCAAAATTACATGTAGTAGGTAGTGATCATGGAAATGAATATCTCTAAAATAAATGAGAATATTTGGAACACTTTACAAAATTAAAAAATAAACAAAGAGCAAGATGGACAACATGATGGTAGGTAGCCTAGTTTTATTAGATTTCCAGTTACTTATTTCATCACAAGAATAAGTGTACCATGGAAGCCTATATGATTATGATAGAGTTATTTTACCTTTAAGATATTTAAAAACTAAACTTATGTTCCATTCAGGAACATCTTCTCCATTTATCATGTTTAGGTTTAGCCTCATGGCATGTCCTGACTAGTCAAGTCAATCCATGCATTAATTTATTGACTTAATTAGTTTAGCCAAACCTTATACTAGGTCATGCACACACATATTAAAACATTCATTATTTTAATTTGATTCTAAGTTAAAAATAATTATGTGTTTATATTAGATTTAATAATTAACCTTTGTTACTTAAGTGAATTAATCTCAAACATAGATCAATGTACATTAGATTAAGTACTTCATAATTGTTTAGTGACTTAATTATTTAGAATATTTATCTATATAAACTCCTAAGAAGTTGATCAAAATAATTAAAAATCAAATAATTGGATTTTAATATTTTTTTATCATTATAAAGAAGTAGAAAAAACTTGAATTATTATTTCATAAGTCAATTTCATGTAAGGGAAGATGATACTCAACACATCATGCCTCAATTGGAATAATATTTGGAAATTGAACCCTTAATTCACTTATCTTAATTACATACTTAATTTTTAATTTATCTTAGTTATATTTAAGACTTGTATTAAATTTGAATAACATTATTTATATCATAATTTCTAAGTGGACTATACAAATCTACTAAAAATAGTTTTTATAAATTCACATAGTGATAATATTGGTTCCATTTAAGATAATTTCCTTATAATTATCATTAGAAGATATTGAATATTAATCACTCTTTTAGTTATTTTAATTTAATCCTTAAGAAAGGGTCAATTAATAATTACATCCCTTCATAGGTTAATGTAAGTTTTATGTTTTTTGGTAGTCCCAATTAAGACACCATCTAAAATGGATGCCACATTCTCAGAAGTGTCATATCATCCATCCCAAATAAATGCACCTTGAGATAGGATGGTGACATGGTAGTTACATGCATGCACCATACTTCTCAAGTGAAGGATTTCAAAATAAATGACCTACCATCATTCTAATGCAAGGAGAAGTAATTACAAAAGGTGGGAGGAAGCATGTACTACAAGTATTTTTCAAACTATTAGCTCTAAACCTTACTAATATTTTCCAAAATCCATATTTTGGCTATTAGGATACTATTGATATTGGTGGAGAAAGCGACCACCTTGAACTGACTTCCTAATTAAAAAATAGAAACATGAATAATCTATGGAATAATATTCATAGAGGAGGCCTCACAAAATTTATGCTGAGGGTAAATGAACATGATGCAAGCCTGGGAAAAGAGGTTATTGTGGTTTGAAATAAGAAGGTCATGGATTTAAGAGAATTTAGAATATTGGTAATGGAAGAGATGATTTGACAAGCCACAGGGATGTTGTGTAAAGGAATAAAATAATATATAGACCAATAAAAAAATAGGATCTTTTACAAAGGATTTTTTAAAACTAATGAATTCATTAAGATAGATAAAGAGGGGTTTCCTCACTTAGACCTTCCATGCCAATATCCCAAAGTCTTATTGTAAATAATGAAGTATTTTATGCTTGAAGGTAAGTACACCCTAATATTTACCCATCATTTTCTCCTAGTAAATAATTTTTAGGATTATATAATTAGCCTTCCCTATTATCTTGTCAAATCCTTGAAGATCACTACTCTCATGTACCAAATCAATGAAGCTAACCCCATCCTATACCAGGGCCTTATCCTATTATTTGTAAAGGATGGATAGGACCCTTTAGGGTAGGAAGTTTATACTGGAGGGGTCCTCTACTAAGGAAAAATCCCTTGAGTAAGATCTAACTCAAGGTCCCACCACCCAATAACCAATATTTCCCATGTTAGTCCCAATTCTACCTTAGATGGAGACCTTACCCTAAAACTATCTATTCTTAAACCTAAACCACTCTTACTAGATAGAGGAACCTTGGGGGATGTGGTGGGAAAAATAAATACCCCTAATAAAGGAGATCAAAAACCAATAAAAATCATCTAGAAAAGTTTAATAATAAGCTTCATAAGGTCGAGATGTGTCTATCAAGCCTTATATAGGATTAGAATTCCATGAACAAAGAGGTTGATAAAATGATCTAATCCTTCACTCATATAACTAAGGTGAAAAGGACCCCATTAAAGAAACACATTAAAAAGGCAGAGACATCTTTCCTTAAGATCCCCATTATAACCCCCACCAATAATACCCCAGTGAAGTACTAGATATAGAAGAAACCTAGAATGATCCTACTTAGGAAGGATGCAGAAGGGCCCAAAAAAAGAACTAGGGATATAATTACAAAGATAAAATAAGTCACATAGGAGAAGGTTACAAAGGATGTGAAAGAAACTATGGAGGGATCCCCCCTCCTAGAATAGTTTAATATGTATTTTTCTATTTTTTTGCCTTCTGCATGGATAGTTAGCTACTAATATTATTATTGTTTTTATCTTTTAGCCCGCAGGGCTTGTTACATTATTATGTACTTTTTAACTATGGTTCTTATTCCCTATAAAAAAAGGTTATTTACTTTATAAAAAAAAATACACCATCTCAAATTTACAAATGATTACATTCTTAATAATTCTTAAGATTACATCATTCTTACATGAATTATTTGAAAGTCCCTAAAAGAATATTTTTGAATATTTTATTCTCATAATTGTAGACTTATAGAGTTTAAGGTAGTTTTAGAGTATTTATATAGACTTAATTTTATCATGTCATAATGTTTTATGATAATGAAAATAGATTAATTTGTACATGAAGTAAATCAATGTACTTTATTCATGCAAAGTATGAATTTCCAACTTCTTGTACATTTTAGCAAATACAATGCTCACATAGTGTCACACAAGTGAATTTATTAACTTCATTTAAAATAAAGTAAATAATCATGAACATAACCAACTAACTTAATTCCATCTACATAAAATAATAATACTAATAGTTTGAATAGTTATATGAACTTAACAACATTATGCATACAAATACATGTAAAAATATTATTGATTAAACTAGTTCCATTTATTTAAGTTACATAAAATAATCAATTTAAGCATAATAATATAGATTTAATATAAAATTCTACCTTCAAACAAATCCTCAAGACATACAAGGTTTGATAATTAAAGGTACACCATTAATAAATGATCTGATAACTAAAAGATCAACCTCTTTTCTATAATTACTAAACGACTTAACTTATCTATGCATAACATTACATTAAATATTATATGAAAACTTAAATATAATCAATGGAGTTATTATATTATACTAGATCAAATCATTTTATAATTTCATTCCTTTATAATCAATATTAAAACAACTCAAATCCAAGAGAAGTTCAACCAATAAATCCTATGCATGTAAATCCAAAGAAGCAAACACCCACCTCTCCAATCCCAATGAGCCCAACCATTAGTATCCCCATCCATACTTATCCATAAATTGTATGTGATTCCATATAAATGAGAGAAGTGAGTAAAATTAACATTGATTATTGATCTTGACTTAAAAATCCTATTGATGAAAACATTCAAACACCACTGTTTACATGCATGGTTAACAACATTAACACCTTTGTAATTATTCTAACTATTGAAGATCACGTTATGGATTTTAATATTAAATATTAAGACTGAAATACATGGTGTTCCACTTTCAATCCCAATCATTTTTCATGGTAAAACATCGAAAATAAATTCAATTGTATTATTGATAGTAAACCCAAATACAAACAATATTATTTAAATATTTCCATCTAAGTAAAAATTACTCAAATAAATTTAGAGAAATGAAATAAACCATATAATAACTAAAACATCATAAAACCTTCATGAAAATATTATCTAACTTATAATAGTCTAATAATGACATCAAAACTCAGCTCAAGTTCTCATGCAAGGAAACATATTCACACTAGTGAAAATAAAATCAAATGAACTAATTAAAGAAAACAACATCAAATGTCCTTAAAGGACCAGATAAATTTTATCCAATAGGTTTAATTTAAGAACCATGATGAAAATATCCTAAGGTTATTAACACTAATTGGTATTGATAATAATAACTAAAATTAGTAATATGAATGTTTAAATTCAAACTAGTTTTAAAAAATCATGATGTATTCCAATCATCAAACTAATCTCTAACCTAAAGTCAAACAATCATGAATAGTAATGAAATTTAAGGACCAAAATATAATTACCATATAAGTCAAAAACCTCATAATGACCCAAATAAAATATCTTGATTGTACAAATTTTGGATTGAACACATTAAAATAATAATAAAATAATATTTCAAGCAAAACCTGGTGAATATTTGAACCCCACCTAAAACTCAAATATTTTGTTATTTTATTTTAAGGTCCTTACCTAAAGATAATGCATAGGTTTGATTTTAATTTAAAAAAACACAAATAAAACTTTAATATAAGGCTAGGGTTTCCAACTCATAACCAATATTTCAAAAACACAAAGAACCCATTAAAACATGTACAATGATAGCCCAAAAATAGCATAACTATGTATATATAAAAAATTCATAAAAACAAAAATGGACTTTCATAACATACACACATAAATGTATTATCTACATGCCATGGTCAAGGATATAAATGTCTCCATTTATTTTTAATTCAAAATCAAATATGACCCAAAAATAAACTCAAACCCTATTAGGTATTATTCATGTAAATAAATCATTCGACCATTTTCTTGAAAGTTAGAGAATGGTGAAATGACTGCGTATATTTCCAAAAAAACCTAGTCCATACTAATAAGGCTGAATCACAAAAATGACTCAAAATTTTAAATGCAATACTTACATGAGTTCCTGCTAAAAATAATATAAAATAATGGTGATAAATATTGATTCCTTACCTTCACAAATTTTTTAGCTTCGACATGTTGAATGCAAAGACTAGTATACACTTTTAACTAAATCAAACAACTAGAAAACTTCACAAAAACCCATTAGATGGCCAATAAGGTAAATAAAATATTGTAGATTTAACTCTAAATAATAATCATGCATCTAACTACCTCTTTGTTTTCCTTGGTTTCCATGCACAAAATCAAATAGAATTTCCCCAAGTGTAGGGCTTCCCAATTATAACATAAAAGTGACCAATCAAGAACCCTAATATGTTTAGAATTATCTCAACTCATCTTCATTGAATGGTGATCTAATTCCATCAAAAAAAGTCAAATAACCAAAGAAACACCATAAACTAATACCATTCCCCAAGGTGGTTTGTGGCCCTCATTACTTAGACAAATCCAAGCTAAGACTTGGTCTAATTAACAATGAATGCAACAAGATTCCCACATAACAATGTCCCTCTTCGATAATAAATAATATTATAATGATAATAATGATATTAAACCAAATTCAAAACAATATTTTGATATTAACCAAATGACACTCATAGACCAACACAAGTCAGAAGACTTGATTCATTCTTAGTAATGCCAACAAGTATAAAATCAAGATTAAAAATCAAAATAAAAAACTGAATATAGCTATCAACAAATATGGAGTCAAAATTGATTAAAAACTCAATTAATTTAAATATGTCTATGAATCCAAAAATATAAACTCATTTTAATATGTCAACCATATAAAAATTACTCAAACACATTATAAATAGTCAAAGCTCAATTTTTGTAATTTTAAGTTCATTGTTTCTTCTTGTTCACTTTCTTGACATCACCTAGCTACTCAGATTCACATCCAACCTAGATCATATCTAATACATATATTCATAATAGACCATCAATAGTATATGTAATATATAAGAGTAATAAATGTAATAACAACATTAAACACAATAATATAACTAAACTAAATAATGAATCAGTAACTTATTAAGCATGAAATATGCAACGTTGTAATGAAAAACATATCAAAAAACATGCTCATGACATCCTCCCCCACCTAGAAGAGATCCATCCTGCTGATAAAAATAGTCAAGGATAGTGATAATTAAAATAATCTTGTCTTCTCAAATCACACTTCTTTTAGACAAAGGATCCCATTGAACTAAAACCTAGGAAATATCACAATTTCACAATCTAACATTTTGATAGTCGAGGATATTCACTAGATATAACTACTTATTTTCCTCTTCTAAAACTTTATTATGAGTCTAGTCCATATAATGAGAAGATTCAAGAATAAATTTTCTCAATAATGCAACATGAAAAACATCATGAATCTAGGATAGAGAAGGAAGAAGGGCTAGTTTCTAGGCAATAGGAATAATTTTCTCTAAAATTTAAAAGGGTCCTAAAAATTAAAGAGCTAATTTCTAAGACTTTCCTAACTTAATTGAACCCTTTTACAGTCTAACACATAGAAAAATTTATCACCAACTTTGAATTCATGTGGAGACCTCTTTAAATCAACATAAATATTTTGCATATAAGAGGAAGCCTTTATAGTTCACCTTATTATTTCCATTTTCCTATCATACTCTTGTAAAACATCAAGACCAATAACAATTTTATTTTTTAAACTTTCCCAACCAAGTGGATTCCTACACTTATGTCCATACAAAGCCTCAGAAAGAGCCATATTTATAACATAATGGTATGTTTTACTATAAGAAAATTTAAATATGTGTAAATAATCCCCTAATTTACCTTGTTGATACATCACATACATTTTTAACATGTCTTCCATAACCTAATTTAATCTTTCTATCTAACCATCCTTTTTAAGGTGATAAGATGAGTTAAAGTCTAATATTGTACCAAAATTAACACTCAAAGTTTTCCAAAACCTAGAATTAAAATGTTTATCTCTACCATAAATTATAAATTCAGGCATGCCATGTACTCATACTATTTATTTCAAAAATTATTTAGCAAACATAGTGCATCGATTAAATTTATAGTAATGAAATAACTAAATTTTCTAAATTTATCTATTACAACCAAAATAGTATCATGTTTGCTTCATGATTTTGGCAAACTAGCAATGAAATCTAAATAAATCATAGCCCACTTAGCCCATAGAACATCATGAGGGCACAATATTCCACCTAGATGATAATTTTAAACTTTTACATGCTAACATTCCAAACATTTTTCCATAAATTTAATAGCTTCATGTTTCAAATAGAGCAAATAATATAGTGTTTTTAACCCATGTGTCATCTTTATGACACCAAGATGAATAAAATGAGGTGTTTCATGCACAATAAAATGTTCTTTAAGTCACCAAACTTAAACACATAAAATTTATTTTTGTGTTTGATTAAACCATCAAAATAAATATAAATGTTATAAAATGTATTTTATACAAGATCATTAGCCAAAGTTGCACTACCTCTTGGTAAACTTTATCAAAATTTTATTGTTAAAAAATTTTAATTTTAAAATTATTATGGATAAAAAATAATGTATTGAGATACGTGTGTTAGCTAAGTGCATCAACAACATGATTCTCCTTACCTTTCACATATGAAATATTCATATCAAAATTACTCATAAACTATAGTCATTCAGATCATCTTGGGAAAATCATTTTCTAGGTTGTAAAGATTAGATTTTACTTCAAAATTCTTACCCATCAAAAAGTGTTTCCATTACTTCAAAGCATATATAATGGTAACACATTCCAATTCATGAGTGGTTTAATTTTTATTATGTTATTTTAGTTTAAGTGACTTAAAAGACACAACTAAATCATCCTGAGTTAACACTCTGCCCAAACCTTCTTTACATGTATTAATACATATTTATAAATTGCTTTAAGGATCCAGTATGATAAGTATAGGTGTTATGTTTAATATCTCTTTAAGATTTAGAAAAACTTATCGATACTCATAAGTGCAAACAAAACTCTAACCCTTTCACTGCAAGGAATTTATTGGGTAATCTAACTTATAAAAAAAATCAACACACTTTCTATAATAGCTAGCCAATCCCATAAAATGATATCCATCATGTAGATTATTAGGATCATGCCACTCTTGGATAACCTTAATCTTAGTTGGGATAATAATAATACTAGCCATAGATATTATGTGACCCAAATAGTGGATCTTAGTTTTAAATAAAACACATTTAAATATCTTATTGAATAATGTATGATGCCTTAGCCTTTGTAACAATAAATGCAAATATTGTTCATATTCATTTGCATTCTTTGAATAGATCAATATGTCATCAGGAAAAATTAGAATATATTTTTTAGAAAATCCCTGAATACACTATTCATTAAAATCATAAATGTAGTAGGTGCATTCATTAAACCAAAGGTCATTATTGTAAACTCCTAATGTCCATACCAAGTTCTAAAAATGGTTTTATGAATGTCTTCATCCTTTATTCTTAGCTATTGATAGACTAATCTAAAGTCTGTCATAGAAAATAAAGTTGCATCCTTCATTTTATCAAATAAATAATCTATCCTTAGTAAAGGATAATGATTATTGATAATAACCTTGTTAAGAATGTGATAGTTAACACACATCTACAAGGTTCCATCCTTATTTTTCACAAATACCATAGGTGTACCACAAGGCACACTTAGATTAATTCTTTCATTTTCTAGTAACTCTTACAATTTAGCTTTCAAATCTTACAAATTTAATACATTTATATGACAAGGTAGTTTATATGTATGGGATACACCTAAAATTACGTCAATAAAAAAATTCAAAATCTTGCTTAGGAGGCAAACCATGTTTTTTTTTGGGAACAAATTAGATAATTCTTATAAAAATGGATATTCTTGGAAGGATGTTTCTTCTACAGGTGTTATTTATTACATCTATACAACATATAGTTTACATCTTTTAAGAATTATTTTATTTAGTTGTAAGGTTGATAATAGATTATTTATTTTAGGTTTTGGCAAAAATTTAATTATTATTGATTTCCCATGCCATCACAACATTTAACCACTTTAATATTTTAGTCTAGATTGGCTTTATGTTTTTGTAACCAATTGATGCCCATAACGACATCAAAACAACCAAGAGGATCTAAAAATAGGTTAACTTAGGTCTAAAAATTTCCTATGTCTAAGCTTACTTATTTAAGATATTTAGAAACTAACACCCTTTTGCTTGAGCTAAATTTAACATCCTAACCATCCTTCCATGTCATAAGATTCAGTTTACAAAAAAGTACTATTTTAAGATTAACAAGGTTATCTATTAATCCTAAATCAAACAAAATTGAAATAAAAATAAAATTTGATTTATCTCTAAATTCAATAAGGGTTGATTTAAAATCCATGTTTCTATTATCCATAACTAAATACACCCTATGGTTAGCTAGTTAACCTAATTTTATCTTGGGATAATCCTTACAATAATGATTATAGCCACATTCCTAGCATATTATAGTCCTTTAGGGTGACACATGAGTGGTATTTTCTCTAGTGAAAGGTACATTTTGACTACCTTGGGTCTAATTTATCTAAAAAATTATAGACTTAGAATAACTATAAATCTTAAGGTTTTTATTTTGCCCTTTATATTTATTAAAAACAACTTGTTCTCCTGATAAATCTATGGTTTTGATCAAATCTCTTGAATTTGTTTGATAAAGGGGATATGTTCCTATTATTATACTACTCTCTTTTTTGTTTAAAATATTTCCTCACCTTTTGATGATATTTCTCTTTTTATTCTACCCTATGAGCAGATTCAATAGCAATAGTTTGAGTCTTATGACAGTCATATTGAGATTATGCATCAAAATTTCCTTAAAACTCAAATTAAACTTGGTAACTATAGTATATTCATCATGAATGAAGTTAACATAATGTAAAATGTTTAAAAACATATATTTGTACTTAGTTACCAACATATTGTCTTGTTTTAATAGTTAAAAATTAGTTATTTTATGTTCCTTAAAGTTTGAGTTGAGATACATATTTCTGAACTATCTTTCAAATGTAGGCCAAGTAAGATTCATTGGTTGGTAGCCTTATAAAACATATATATGGTTTAAATAAATATATACAATTCCAACAAACTAATAATCAACCATTCTTGACTTCACATTGGATGACATATTATGCATAATAAAATACTTCAACTTGTGAACCAACCATGCATCATTTGTATCACTAGATTCCTCACCTAAAAAGGTTGGTGGAATAAACCTTTTTTGTTCATTGATGATAATATCAAACACATTTATAGGGTGGTCTTCAAGATATTGTTCACTAACTTTTCCTTCTTCTATAAGAAGTTCTTTAGGTGAAATACATTTGAAATTATTTAACCTACATTATTG
This sequence comes from Torreya grandis, assembly GCA_037957365.1. Lineage (NCBI taxonomy): Eukaryota > Viridiplantae > Streptophyta > Pinopsida > Cupressales > Taxaceae > Torreya > Torreya grandis. The sequence goes on along the minus strand of JARHVA010008472.1, from coordinate 469,869 downwards.
GGTGTCAAAATTGTTTAGTAAGGCATTCAATGTAGTTAATATCCCTTTCAATACTACCTCATAGTTATCATTAGGGTTATTTTCATCATAATTAAGGGCTAGAATATTTGTTCTTAAATTGTTGAGAATAGGTTCCTATTTTATTACTTTCATAATAATGGAGTTTTAATCTTAATTAAATAAATAGGTCTAAGTAAAGTAAATCAATAAATAATATGCAGGAATTAATCTACTAATTTACGTAAATAAATTTTTATTTTTGGCTTTTATAAATATATTAATAAATAAAATAAATCTAACTTAGCTTATTTTGAATGATCTAGATTGAGATAGGGTTTGATACTGGAGGAATAGGACTGGGAAACTATTAAAAACTAGATCTTGAGGTTTGTTTTTGGATTGGATAGGAGTGTCAAAAGTGGGACACCCTACTATCTAGTGCTATAGTCTTTTTTTGGATTTGTTGTCCTAGTCATCTAAGCTTTTTAGGTTATATTTGATAGGCCTGTTTTACCCTGTCAGTGAAATATGAAATCTTAAAACCCTATGGAGCTTATTGTGTGTCTATTTTTAATCTTGAAAGCCCTAAGAGCTCTTTTTCATTGAACTTGAATGGAAACTTGGAAAAGATAGAGAAGGGGTTAGTGTTGAAAGGATATGATAGATGTACTTCACACCCCATGTGTGGGCACACTACCTACATACCAATACTATAAGGAGGGATAAAGTTAATGTAGTTCTTCCATTGAAGTGCTTGGTATAATTGTGTATGATAAATACAACTAGATGAAAAACTATATGCACTTCAGATGGCTAGGGACTAATACAAAAGTTTTAATAAGCTTGAAATGAACTTGGAAGGTTGTATGTAGAGAATAGGGAAGAGTGCTTGAGTGTACTTTCTTGTATTCTTGCTTCTCTCTTGTAAATGAGTGTCAAACCTTATAAATATAATTTGAATGGCCTTTTATATGGAAATTAAGGATCATGGGTTAAATTAATTCACATTAGGATGATAATAAAAAGGATAACAATCCAATAGAATCTAACTATTAGGACCAATTTTACAATTAGAGAATAGTGCCAAAATCAGGACACCCTAGGTTTTAATGCTATTTTCTAGAGGGTATAAGACATGGGGGGATGGATATAGGCATAAAAAATCTACCTATGTCTATAAGGGTTAAGTTTGAAAGGCTATGGATGACTAGTAATTAGTGAAAGAATAGCCTAGAAGGTTTGGGTAAGAAAGTAGGAAGACCTATGGATGGGGTGTCATTGGCCATGCTTAAGTCATCCAATTTTTCATTTTATATGACTAAATTTTCCTTCCCTTTATTCTATTGATACATCAAAGTGAAATACTAGGATAAAGTAAAGTGAAAATCATACCTAAACTTACCTATAAGGGAGAAGCTCATGAAGTTGTGGGATGCTAGATGTGAATAGAGAGAGCATGTTGTGAAGTGTGAATCTATTGTGATGATGGATTGTGTTGGGTGATGTTAGGTATGTATTTTAATCAAGAGAGTAATATTAAAAATAGGGTTGAGTGTTTAATTCCCTGAAAGGTGGCTCAAAAATTCAAAGGTTGGCCCTTTGGCTCCATCATCATCAACTAAGTAAAGTTAATGAATAATACATGTATTACTCGATGTATGGACTATATGTCCAATCCCTTTGAATAGGTGGCTCAAGAATACAAAGTCTGGCCATTTGGCTCCATCATTGCCCCATGAAGTGAAGCTATGAAGTGATACCCATATATAATATATGTCATATGAGGTGGCTTATGGAGCCCATGAATGTTTTAAAAATATAACAATATGGCATGGATAGCCTAAATGTATGATAAAAACTAGGCCACTCTTGGACATTTCAAAAGATGGAGGTAAGGATTATATGAAAGCCACTCTAAAACTAATGTACTAGGCTTATGTGAAATCCAACATGGGAACTTAGTTACTCAAAAAAGTTAAACTTGTATGAAAGTTCAACTTGAAAGTGATGTTAACCACCTATAGATTGAGTAAGACATGAAATTATTGAGAATGCCTAAATAATAAACTAAACTCTAAAATAAAAGAAAACCAATGTGACACGCACATTGACCCTAATCACCAGTGTCTAGAACATGAATTCTAATCTAGAATTTTTGTCAACTACCTAATCTAAAATTTAAAGTGAGAACCATCATGTCATGAATGATAACCCCTTATATCTAGATTCTTTGAGAAAACTATATTATTTTGCTGATTTTGATTGATCTTGATGTGAAAAAACTATATCTAAACTAAAATTTTGCCTATTTCTATAAAACTTGAGTGCTTTTCCCTAGATAAGAGCACAACATGAGGGCACCCTTTTTTCTCGCACTACTATCCATTTTTGGCACTATTATCTTGTGCTAAAATTAGTTGTTGATATGGATCTATCACTATTTTTTGCTCTATTCTGACTGCTTTAACCTCTAAATTCTAAACTAGGTGATTTGAATGTTGTTATTTTGACTATTAGGAGCTTCGATCTCTATGACAAAACCCTTATTTTTTATCCCTTCTTTTGAGGGTAGGAATGATGAACCTAAAATGAGTGTCCTCATAAGAAAGAATCCTAAAAGTGTGTAATGTTGTATGGATACATGATATAACAGTGATATTTGACAAGATATTTGTAGATATATTAAAATTTGTATTAGTAGATTATTAGATAAATTGGGGTATGCCTAAATAGATATAACAATGTAAAAACATGTACAAAGTGTTAAATTGGAACTAGAAATGTTAGATATTAGTTGTTAGTTATTAGTTAGAGGGATGGAGAATGATGTCCATCATGGCATCCAAAAAAGTAACGGAAATGCATGATGTGGATCATGGAATTACACACATTGAGAATCAAATAAGAAAATAAGCAAACAAGTAAGAATTATACAGGGATGACCAAGGGGCCATGCAAATAAGGGACATGGGCATATGTCACTCAAACTAGAAAGTAAGAATAGAAGGCATGCTCAAATTCCACATACACATACAAGTGAAATAAGCAAAGTTGGCATAGGGACCACATGCACATAGAAGAGTAAAAGAAAAGGACATTGTAAAATATCTTAATGTACACACATGAATAAAATCAAATGACATTGGCAAATGTCCTAAGGCAGAAATAAGAGACAAGTAGGAAATAGAAAATGCAATCACACAAGCTACAGTAAGCAAGAGGAGAAAGCATGTAATAACTAGAAAGGTATAATCACATCTAACTAATCAAATAAATTGTGAAGTAAACAAAACATGTGTAGTACAAGATTAGGTATATGAAAAGAAATACACAAGTACTAGATACTAATGCGATGTTGATATAGTGATCTATGTAATCTAGAAAGGAATGTACATCAGCATGATACCTTAGAGTGTGTAGTATAGGAATGACATAACCTAGATGGTGTTTTCATATAGAATATTCCCCTAATGGGTATGTATATCAATGTGTTTCTTGAATTTAGAAAAAGGAATGTTCCCTCAATGGGTAGAGTGAAGCAATCAAGTATCTATAAATCACTGCACACACTCAAAATAGATCAAGTGAAGCATGGTAATATAGATAAATTGACATAAAATAGCATTAAACAAAAATTGTAAGTCCTAGCATGATATTAGTAATGTAAAGCATGGATGATGCATACAATTAAAATCTTTTTCATAGCTTTGACATATTTGAATGTTTTTATGTCGTTTAATATTTGTGTATTGTTTTTATATTTTTATATAAGCTATGTACAAGTAAAACTAAGAATAAATTATATTAATTGATGAGTCTCAGATGAGACTCCCTATCATGGTATCTTGTATCAAACAACTGAATCATGCATGATCATGAGGCATTATTGAATGTCTAAGATTGTGAAGATAAAATATTTGTATGTTGTAGCTACTCTAAAATATTTGAAGTGGAAATCAAATTTTGGGTCCCCCTATAGCTCTAAAAAGTGGATGTAACTATAGGGATCTTAAGGAGCTATTTGGAAGTAGAAAAAGCTCTCAAAATATGTAATCTATGTGTAGTAACGTGAGACCTTAATGTTATAGCTCTGGGTGTGAACATTATAGCAAGAAGCTATCTAGAATCATAGAACTATGGAGGTGTGTGAACCCTTTGTAATGGTGATGGATGCCATAACTATGACTAGATTTGAAGAGAAGGCAGAACTAAAACTAGAGGAGAAATTAAAATAGGTTGAAGAACTAGAGATGGTGTTTATAAGATTGCAAATGGCTCTAAAGTGGAGAGTGGTAGCTCATAAGGAACTCCATCAACTATAATAACCTGATTAACATGAATTAATTTAATGCATCTATGAATTATAGAGGGTATTTCCCTAAGTTTTTTAATCTATGGTCATTTAAGTAATATTTCAAAAAACCCTACACTAAGAACTATAATAAATGGTGTTGCCAAATATGTAGGACTAACCTATAGTGGAATTACTATCTCACCCAATGAACCCTATATATGCCCACTAAAACCACTGATAACTATGTTTATTGATGATATCCTATTCTAAATAACCCAAATGTTGTAGTAGTGTCAAAGTGCACATGTTAAGTCTAGAACCATTGTCAATAAACACATTGTAAATAGGTTGATTATGAATATGTGCTCTAATAAAATGTACATTATAACTTATATTATCATCCACAATATCCTAATTTGAAAAATATATTGAATGTCTATCTATAACTCTGGACTCATACACTCCTATCATACCTCTCAAAGGATGTGCCTCAACTAAAGGTACCTGGTATGTAGTTGGTGGAAGATGTGGATGGTATGTATGGTGAACATTTGAGGTGTCCTCTTTTTCCTATTTATAATGTTATGGAAATGGAACTAAGAATATTTTCAAATCTTTATCTTGTGTTAGATTTGCCTTTAGAGGCTCAACTAAATACTGAGATGAAGTACATTATTGTTTATCAATTCTTGTATCCTATGTCTCAAATTGATGCATCTATTTGTTGTGTGGCCTGGTGCCCTATGAAAATTTTAAAATACATGTTGATTATATCCTCATGGAAGAGGTTTTGATGGGATAGCTTCCCAAATATAAGGGAGACTGATGATGTTACATTACATTAACTATTGTAAAACCCTAGCTAGAGAAACTAGTAGATTGGTGAATACATAATGAGGAGGTGTTGATAAAACCACATGCTGAGCGGGCTCTAAAGTCACATTTACTATTGGTTGATTATAATTCTTATTGTCATTGATTTTGACCTTGTATGATACTTTTCTATTACTCTTTTTTATCGTGTTTGAGATACTTGAGTACTTAAGTTTTCCCGTTGAAATTATCTTGACTTCTCTTTCCTTGAGTATATGACAAAATTTGGTGAAGGAAGAGAATATTTTAAACATAATAGATTCATTTAACATTTTTAGAAGTCTCTATTTAAAGATGTCTTGTAACTCTTGATTAGCCATGGGGCTAGTCAGCTTAACCATAATAGTTTTTTTAATCTAAAAACATAATTCGTGAGGGGCTCATTTGACCTTTGTTTTTGTTAAGAAATTTATGCATAAGAAACCTTATCACCAATATTGATACTAAAATGTGATAGGAACATGTTTGATAAAGGATTTAATGTTGTGACTGACTGATTTAGTAGAATATAAAACCATTGTAAATCATAATCCTGTACACTCCATGGAAATAGCTTGGTAAGTAACCAGTCATTGAGTATATAATGCAAAAATGCTTGACCTTGGGTTGAACAAAACCTTATGGAAAGGGTGTGGAAGTAATATAAGGTACCAATAGTGTATGCATAAGAGTAAAATAATCCAAAGCCTACATAGGTCTCATGGTACCTTTCCCAAGATGTAGCTCCTTGGATTGAAGAGATCTTATCTCTTGCACAAGTGCTGCCACATCAAGAGAAAGGGATGTACTAGCTATAACTAGTGGCATAGAAGAAGGTTGGGCTCATATACGATGTTGTTGAGACATAGTCTCCCCTATAGTGTCATTTTCAATTTGTTACTCTATGGGAATGGAAGACTCAACTTTCTTAGACTTTTTAATTTCCAAGATAGATTGCAAAATTAGTGTATGATATTTAGGCTATTCCTTAAGTCTTTCTCTAAAATTTTATTAAATCAAATCTTTATTGAGGACAATCTCATTATCAACAATGGGTGGAAGTTGATCATCAACATTGTTATTTTCATACTATACTTTGTCAAAATTATCTTGATTAAAATTGGTGTAATATGGATGTGTAGAGTTCATGACTAGAACCTGAGTTGGTTGTTTATCCATGGTATATGGTCAAGTTGGAAGAATCTAGGTGAATTCAGGAGGATTGCGACTAAGTATTTCAATTAATCTCAAAGTAATATATGCAAGGAACTTATGTGTCATAAGGAAAACAACTTGGGTAATAGTAGAAAAGATTAAGCTGATATAATCTAAATAAAGAACTAGAATATGCATAAAATGGATACCGAGCTCCCAAACATGTAAGGTGATACCTAAAGAATCAAATAGGTGCTAGCATATGTAACTAAGGATTTTTACAAAAATATTTATGCAAAATACTATGAATTTTTTAATTTAAAATTTATTTTCTAAGTTTGATATGCAACTAAAAATTTAGAAAATGATTGGAAAATAACTAGGAACTAGTTGATGCAATCTAGGGATTTCAAATGAATTTTTAAAATCAATGTGATAATTTATAAAATTGAGAGACAATTTGTAAACTTTTCTTGAAAAAATTATGAAAAATGAGAAAATGTCTCTAAAATTAGCAATATATTTTTCCTAGTGTTTGAAATGTGTTTGTATGCAAGAAGGACCTAGTACGTGCAAACTAGGGTTTTAATAAAATATGTGATATTTTTGAAATTTATTTGTATATTTATGATTTTTAAATGCAATAAAAATAAATAATTTATGGAAAAAATTATAAATAATTATCCCTAATTTTTTTAGGGTTTTGGTGTAAAATTCAAAGTAAGTCAGGTTCACCAAATGTTTAATTATTTTTAGAATAATGGGGTTTTATTCCTAATTAAATAAATAGGTCCAATAAAATCAAATCATTAAATAATATGTAGGAATTAAGCTACTAATTTGTGTAAATATATTTGTATTTTTTCCTTTTCTAAATATAGTAATAAATAATAGAAATCTAACTTAGCTTATTTTAAATGATCCAAACTGAGACATGGTTTGATACTGAAGGAGCAAGATGGGGAAACTATTAGAAACTAGATCCTAAGGTTGATTTATAGATTGAATAAGAGCATCAAAAGTGGGACACCCTATTGTCTAGTGATATAGTCTTTTGATATCACTATTATCTAGGTGGTTTAAGCTTTCTAGTTTCTATTTGGTAGGCATGTGTTACCTTGTTAGTGAAATATCAAAGCTTGGAAGCCTATGGAGCTTGTAGTGCATCTATTTTTAATCTTCAAAGCCCAAGGAGATCTTTGTGCTTTAACTTGAATGGAAACTTTGAAAATATAGAGAAGGGTTTAGTGTGTATAGGATAAAATGGACACACTTCACACCCCATGTGTGGGCATGCTACCTACATATCAATACTCTGAGGAGCGATAGGGTTAATGTATTTCTCCCACTAAAGTTCTAAGTGTAATTGTGTATGAAAAACGCAACTAGATGTGAAATTGGATGTACTTTGGATGGTTAGGGACTAATGCAAAGGTTTGAATAAGCTTGAAATAATATTGGAAGGTCATATGTAGAGAATAGGGAAGAGTTCTTGAGTGTACTTACTTGTATTTTTTCTTATCTCTTGTAGTTGAGTGATAACCATTATAAATGTACTTTGAATGGATTTTTATAGGGAAATTAATGATCATGGGTTATATGAATTTGCATTAGGCTGATAAGAAAAAGGATAAGGATATAAAAAAGTATGACTATAATGACTAATTGTGTACTTGGATAATAGTGCCAAAATCAAGACACCCTAGGTTTCAACGATCCTATCCATGTTGGGCACTATTGTCTAGAGGGAGTGAGACCTAAGGGAATGTATCTAGGAATAAAATAGTTACCTAGGTCTTTAAGGGTTAAGTATGGAAGGCTATAGATGACTAGTAATTAGTAAAAGAATAGCCTAGAAGGTTTGGGTAAGTAAGTAGGAAGACCTATAGATTGGGTGTCATTAACCATGCTTAAGTCATCTAATTTAACATTTTAGTAACTATAGTTCCTCTCTTTTAGGAGTATTGCCCCAATATCTCTACCTTTACTAGGGTTAACATCCCTTGGGTTATTTTCTACCATTCTATATCTTGTTAACACCATCTTGAGGTTAAACAAATAATAACTCAAAAGGACAAACAATAATAAATCATTCCCTAAAGTTCCCTAGAGTAGTATAGCTTATTCTGATACTAATATGTAACAACCAATTTTTTCTTAATATCAAGGTAAATAAATATGGTATATATAATTAATTAAAGTTTAACATGGAAAGATAAAGTGAGTTCCATAATTGTGTCATAGCCAACCCATGAACTAGACCAAGTTAATAAATTAACAGTGATTTCATTAGGAATCATTTTAACCACTTAGTATTTAGATATAAGTGAGTCAATGTAGAAACACTCACATAATCTTATCTACATACTTCAATGTTTCCTTCCTAGTAAATTCATCACTAACTTATACACTTAATACTGTAAAACATCTTTTACCATAATGGGTGAATTATAAAAGTTTAAAAAATGGTGGAAGTAAGATAAATTTAATATAAGAATCATCATACTAAGCTTGTGTATGTAAGATCTACCAAACTCACATGCAATAGGTAGTGATCATGGAAAGGACTATTACAAGATTAATGAAAATCTTTGGAACACTTTATAAAATTCATAAACAAGCAAAGGATAAGATTGAAAATATACTAGTAGGTAGCTTAGGTTGATTAGATTTTTGGTTACGTATTTGATCATAGGAATAAGTGTATCATTGAAGACTATATGATTATGATAGAGTTACTTACCCTTTAATATATTTCAACAACCATGATTATGTTCCATTCAAGAACATCTTATTCATTTCTAATGGTATGTTTAGCCTCATGGCCTAGCTTGGTTGGTAAAGTAAATCCATGTGTTAATTTATAAAATTAACTAGTTTAGCCAAACCTTATACTAGGTCATGCACATAACTTCAAACATTGATTATTTTAATTTCATTCTTAGTTATAAATAACTCTATTTTATTACATTAACTTTAATAATTAACCTTTGTTACTTAAGTGACTTGTAATTTAACTTAGATCAATGTACTTTAGACTAAGTACTTCATAATTTCTAGTGACTGAAGGCTTTAAAAAGCTTATCTCTCTTAACTCCCAATAAGTTTTATCAACTACAACTTAATGATTAAAACTCAAATCATTTGATTTCAATATTTTATTGTCATTATAAAGAAGTTGAACAACTTGACTTAGTCTCTTGTAAATAAATTACAAGTAATGGTAGATGATCCTCAACACATCATGCCTTAATTAAAATAATCACTAGAAATTTAAACCTTAATTCACTTATCTTAATTACACACTATCATTTAATTATTTAGATTTAGGAATTATATAAAATTCAAATAAAATTAATTATATCTTAATTTCCAAGTGTCTTTACAAGTCTACTAAAACAATCTTATCATGTCAAATAGTGATATTATTTGTTCCATTTAAGATAAATTCCCTATAATAATCATTAGAAATTGAATCATAATCACTTTTCAAGTTATTTTAATTTAATCCTTCAGAAATATTCTATTAGAAATCACATCCCTTTATAAGTTAAGTTAAGTCTTATGATTTATGGTTTTCCAATTAATATGACATCTCATATTTGAAAATGATTACATTATTAATAATTCTTAAGAGTTAATCAATCTTACATTAATACTTTATAATTTCCTAATTGAATCTTTTTGAAGAGTCTATTCTCACAACTGTAGATTTATTTATTTTAAGGTAGTTTTAAAGTCTTTATATATAATTAAGGGTATCATGTTATAATAAACAAAATATATTAATTTGCACATGAAGTAAGTCAATGCACTTTATTCATATAAAGTTATTTTTTATATGATTGGTTAAAAACTAGGTTAAAGGGACCTATACCCTTTACAACTGACATCTAAAAGATAAACAAGATATATCAAAAGGATAAAAAGATAGACACGATAGTTAAATATCCCTATCTCCTAACTTATGCCAACTATCAATGAAAAAACCAAATGATAGCAAAAAGGAAGTAGACCCAGAAAAACTATTCCAATTTAGAGTAAAATAATAGATGCTTGGTCTTAGTAATAACACCTTTTTATTTCTTCTTCTAGTTTGAATACCCACAAACTGATCATTACCTTCATCTTCTCTCTTCCACTTGAGGCCAAAGGATTGAACCTCCCCTTTTTATTCCTCAATATCCTAGGTAACTTCCTCCTCTTCTCCATGCTAGGTGGTTTTACCTTTAGGGGTATGAATTGGGTGATTTCTACCCACATTAGTATCTATATATTCTGAGTCGAGGAACCTTTTAATCTTGTCAACCTCATCAACAATTTTTCCATACAGGAGCTTATGGATCATAATCTTCATCTACATCTTTGGAGGGAGTCCTTAATTTTCTCTTTAATATTAAACTCAAAGGATCTTTTACCTTTACTAGTAAGTAGATAAATGAATATAGGGCTCCTTGAATCTAGTTTGGGATCCTCATGCACTTATTTGATAGAGTCCCCAACATTTTTCTCTTCCTAATCATTGTTATAATCTAACTAAATGTAGTACCCTTCCTCCTCCTCTAAATTTTCATTTTCAATATTGATTTCAATAGATTTAGTGACAATCTTGGACCATAATGGCTCCTCGTGCTTGATCAAAAAATATTAGACCTTGATGGATTAAATCAGTCAATGGGTTCTTTTTGAAATTCAACACTAAAACCTCCAAAGATTGTAGTAGAAAGAATGGAATACTAATGGTATGGACTTTAAAGTGGTTTATAAGAAGGAAGTGATCAAATAAAATAAAAATATGTTTTACTTCAAGAGTAATTTACTTCATAATTTTTAGATAGACTTCCAACCATTTCCTTGACATCATGGCTCTCATAAAACCCTTATGTGATGAAATCTTAGGTTTCTTCTTTTCTTTCTTGTAGAAGATGCTTAGGAGCTCCTCCTTCCACCTCTTATATTTTAATGATTTTATTCCATTGTATTCCATCCCCATAGTTTCACCAATAATCTCTTCAGTAATTAAAATTTTCATCCCATGCATTTTCTCTTCGTGGACTTTCCAACCATAGGAAAAATCCCTAGAGAGTGTAGTTTTATGCTTGACCAGACATTTCATAAATGGTTTTAACCTACCCTTGACCATTTTATGCCATATGCATTCATTTTTATTAACATTGAAATAAGAGATTGGCTCAAATTGGTCTTTTTCTATACCCATTCTATGAAAATTCTAATTGCTTTTATAGACTTCATAATGCAAGCTCTTCGAGAAGGAGATGGGGAGAACTTGGATAAAAGAGCCATAATCATTTATATGATGTAATTTTAGGACACCCCAAATATGCAAGGCCTTAGTAATAAAATCCTTTCATGTATATAAATCATAGCTTATGCTTCATGTTTATATCATAATTAATGAATCCATTATGACTTTACATGATCTGTCCTTTCTCCAATTTGATAATCTAGATGACATAATTCAAGAAGTAACGTTCGTGCCAAGTGATAAAATCACTTCTTAAGAATCCAATGTTTTCCATGCAATCAACACCCCTATAAACATGGCTTATGAATACCCCTTTAAAGTGGGTCAATAAGTTTTTAGCATTATTGATGACTCTATAAATTTTTCAATAGGAATGGCAAAGGCCTTGAAAATAGTTAATATTGTTCATATAATCTCCCTAAATTTGGATGAAATCCATGATGATCTTAATCACCAACTCAATACCCCAAAGTGTTGTAGCAAATTCTGAGTCATGATTCATTTAGATCCCTAACTGACCCATATATGTCACTCTGATATTACTAGAAGAATCTCTAATCACACCTATCACCCCTATTGGGTCTGGGGTCCCCTTCACTACCCCATCAAAATTTAGATTAAACCATGAGAGGGGACAAAGTGACCACTTGAACTTTAACCTACCAACCCCCTTCACTTGAGATTTTCCTAGAATGACTAGATTGAGCTTGTTCAGGATCCGACAAAAGAAAAGAGAAAGCAAAGGAAGACCAATTTTCATGGAAAAAGGCCAAGACTCTCTTAGAGGTGGAAGAATGACCTAGTCTATGGTTCTCAAAGATAAAATAATTCTTAGCTTTCTAAATGCCCCAAAAAATATGAAGAAGAGATAGATTCCACTAGAATTTCAATGGGGGATCTTCCCAAGGTGGCTTCCATTGGGTGATCAGGCCTTTAATGGAGCTAGAAGTAACCCATAAAAAGTTGGAAATGTTGAAGAGTTGCTGAAAAATAGATGAATCAAAAGAGCAGTAAAGGAACAAGTTTTCAACAAACTCAAATTCCTACTTTCAAAGGACACATCTATTAGGGATGGGAATTCCTCTTTTCACTATATTATCCATAGTTAAAATCTTATTCTAGGCTACTAGCCAAAATAAAATATTGATTTTGGGAATGGGGTTTTAAGCCATAGATCATACCAGTTATCACCCTCTTCCTCCTAGTTCCATAAGGAAGAGTAACTAGATTTAATAGATAAAAGGCCATTGGGATAAAATTTCTAAATGAGATCATCCTTCTTAAAAAAAAGGCTGATATGAATGTGCTAGATAGAATCATTTAAGTCCTATAAGAGGTAGGCTTGATACTAGGTTAGATCATATTTTACTATAAGTTTCCACTTCTTCCTTCCATCCATCTCCTCCTAATAATCTAACACCTTATGACCATATATTTAATTAAATAAGTATATTAATTCCATGTCTTATAAGGAGGAAGACAAAGGGGTGTTAATCTAGGGGTCAATCCAAAATTCCACTTTATTACCTCTTCTAACATTCTAGTTGAGGCCATTATTGAGAAGATCATTGCCAACTTTTAATGCTTTTTAGAATGTTGTGCCATTATCAAGACCATTTTCTAAGAGGAAGTAGTGTCCTTCCCAAGAATTTAGGTAGTTGGCCATGATGAATTTATTCCAATAGTTATCATCCTTAATCAACCTCTAACCTTGCTTATTTAGTAGTGCTTGATTCATGGATTTGACCCTTTTTAACCCCAATCCTCCTTTCAAGGTAATGTGGTAGGTTTATTCCAAGAGATTAATGGGAGCCTAAATTTATATTTAGAGCCTCTCCATAGGAAGGTCATCTAAATATGCTCAATTTTGTTAGAGATCCTTTTAGGGATGATGAAAAGTGACATGAAATAGACAAAGATGATTTGAAGAGAGCTCTTTACAAGTTGTAATTTTCCTAATTGGAATAATAGGTTCCCTTTCCATCCTACAAGCTTTCTTTGGATCTTATCTATGAGGGGATTCCAAAATTCTAATTTTGTGGAGCCCTCAAAGAGAGGAGTGCTAAAATGAGAAGATAGGAGATTATTAATGATGTATCCTAGAATATTGGAGATTTTAGCTTGGAGATTAAGTGGGGTATTGATGAAAAAGAGAGAGATTTTATGAAAGTTGATACTTTGGCTAGAAACCACTTCATAAATTTCAAGGATCTTTTTGAAAGACCTGGCTTCCAAGACTGAGGCTTCTCCCATCATCAATGTGTCATCCATAAATTGTTTGTGAGTGATAGGGTTGGTGTTAGGGGTATTAGTGATCCCTCTAATATTGTTAGAAGTTCTAGCCTTAGCAATAAGTCTACTTAGTGGTTTAATTAGGATGATGAATAGATACAAAGAAAGAGGGTTCCCCTATTTAAGCCCTCTCCCTAATAGGAAGAAAACCCTTGGGACACCATTGACAATTATAGAGAATATAGGGGAAAGTATACAAGAGGAAATCAAGCTCTTGACCATTTAATTGAAGCTAAATCTAACCAAAATTTTATCAAGATATTGCCAAAAGACCTAGTCATAGGCCTTCTTCATGTCAATCTTGAGGAACATACCTTATCGATTAGAGTGAGACACTAAGTGGATTGTTTCATGGGATATGATAATCTGATAAAAAATCTATCATACAAAAACAAAATATACCTACTAATCTTAACTCATTTTATCTAGCAGAAGTTGGATTTTGATGGTGATCCCTTTAGTGTAAATTTTATAAAACATGAAACACAAGTTGATGGGTCTAAAATCAGACATTTGAGAGGCTTACTACTTCTTAGAAATAAGCACCAAGAAAGTATTATTGAAATATTGACACATGGTGCTAGCTTTCAAGAATTACACAACTACCATGAAAACTTCATGATGAATAATATCCCAAAAAATGTGAAACAAGAAAGGTGGGAATCCATTTAGTCCTAGGTCTTTATCACCTTCCATAGAAAAAACAATATCATGAATCTCCTTGTTTGAAAGGGGGTGAGAATAGAGGAATTAACTTCCTGAGAGATGAACCTATCAAAGATATTTGCCACTTAATATTTTAGACCGTCATCTTGGGGAGATAAATGAAATTAAATATTTATAAAAGTTAATGAATTGGGTTTTAATGTCTTCATCCTTTTTGAACCAAGTGCCATCCTCTCCTTGAATTTCCATGATGAGATTTTGTTGATGATTCCTTGATTTAGTGTTATGGAAATATTTGGTGTTTCTATTTCCCTCCTTTAACCACAACTTTATTAATTTCTACCTCTATTAAGTTTCTTCATTGATTTTCAAATTGTGGAAACTGATAAGAAGTTCCTTTTCTTTTAATTGAATGTTAGGAGATGATCCTAAAATTGAGATTTCCTTTTCAATCCTATAGACTTCCACATTAATGTATTTTTTTGGAGGAGATATTTCCAAACACTTCTTTGTTCAAAATTTTAATCTTGTTCTTAACATTTTTGAGTTTCATAGCCAGGATATACATGGCTGATCCTTAAATTAGGATATTCCACCATTTATTAATGTAGGCTTCCAAGGACTAATTTGAGAGCCACATTTTTTCAAAATTGAAAGGTGTAGCCTTATCTTTTGACATCATTTCACTTTCAAATAGAAGTGGATTATGATCAAAACAAATTCTAGGGAGGAATGAGAGAAAATTATAAGAGATATGGATCCAATTACAAGAAATTAGAAACCTATCCAATTTTACTTGATTAAGATTATATCCTAATATTTGATTTGACCAAGTGTATTTAGTACCTTTTATCTCCACATTATAAAGACCTGCATTAGAAATAAACTTATTAAATTGTAGCATGTTATCATTGAGAGCATAGATTCCCCTTTCTTCTCCCTACGGGACAAGGCAGAATTAAAATCTGTTGATCCCATCCAACTTATATTTTTGAAATGATTTTTGATGTCTAGAAAGCTATTCCATAACTTATTCCTTTCAAGCCTAGAATTTGGGGCATAAAAATTAGTGAGAATCCAATTATTCTTTTCATGGAAATCAAAAAAAGAAATACAGATATGGATCTTAGTAATAAGAAGGGGATTTCCTTCCAAGACTGAAGGGTCCCCAAAAGATATTAGGCCACCTAAATCCCCTCTAAAATTATTTAAAATAAAAAAATATTGGTCCAAAATATTAAACCTGATATTCAAAAGTTTTTTAGAAGTCATTCTAGACTCTTAAATCAAAATAATATCTGGTTTATGATTTAAAACTAATTTTCTTACTAACGTCCATTTTTTGGGGTTATTTAGCCCCATTATATTCTAGAAGAGGACTTTGATTATTTGTTACTAGGGTAGTGTCTAAGGGTCATTTTTATGCCCTTTATAACTTGCCTATCTATTTATACTCTCTCAGAGCTTTGGGATGAGGGTCTACATGAAGATTTTTTATCACAACCAAATTTCACTTTTTTCCTACCCTTTTTATTGTAGACTTTTTCCAAATTTACCTTAGCTAAGACCTTGGATAAATTAGAGATATCCACCTTACTGTAATATTAACATTGACCTTTAGAAAAGGAGAGCTATTTGGATTCCCCATTAGGTTTAACTAGAGTAAGGAGGGCCTGATGGGGTACAATTTCCTACATTATTGGGTCATCATCCAACAAGAGATTTTCACATGAAATGAAATGAAAATAAATAGAGTGAGAGTTGTCTTGAAGGATCTTGTGAGAGGAGGGATCCCATCGAGGACACAAAAGTAGATTTCATAAGAATATCCTTCATAGGGGAAGAGGAACTGGGGAAAGGGATAGTCAAAAAACTTGATGAGGAAACCAAAGCCAAGATAAGATGAGGGGAATAAGTTTCCTTATAGTCATGGTAAGTCTTAATATATTAGTAGTTGAGAGAATTTTCCTTAGTCTAAGAGGGGCTAGACCCAGTTTGTGAGAGGGAGCTGAGGGGGTTTGATGGAGGGGGAAGAGGGATGGGAGGGGGAGAAAAGGGTAAGGGAGGGAGAGAAGAAGGAAGAAATACTTTAGGGTAAGGTGAAAGAGGGACTTTAATATGGGAATGGGGGATATGGGAGTGGGGAAAGAGAAGAGGGAGCCTAGGTTGAGGATTTCCTAACTTAGGAGGAAGAAGGGGGGATGGGTAGCTTCTTGAGTAAGGGTAGTCTTTAGATGAGTGGTTTAAAACATCACAAGTTTTTAAAATCTTAGAAGATCTTTTGAATTCAATTATTTAGTTGATACTATAATTGGAATTTATTTTGATAGAGTGTATTAAGGGTTTGTCAATAGGAATGAAGACACAAACCTGGTAGCTAGAAGCCTCCTTCTAGACCTAGTAACTAGGTTGATATAAATGGGTTGACCAAGAGCCCTGAAAATCCCAAATATGACTTATGATGCCTAAAATTCCAAAGGAAGTTCTAGAAAACTAATCTAGATAGGGATGTCCTTAAAAATTAAACTATTAAGGTTGAATTTTACCTTCCATTTGTGAAGGTTGACTATACATGAACTAAGGCCCTCCCATGAGGGTCCTTAGGGTGTCCTCAAGATGATAGAACTTGATCAAAAAGAAATTTTTGGGAATGGATATGATATGCATTTTCTCTTTAGGTTTCAAGTTGAGATTAGCCCATCTTTGAAATGAATTAATATTTGATCAGTATTCATTAAGCTTAGCCGAGATAGAATTTGATAAAAAAGAATCAATTTTATTAATGAAAACATTCATGAATTTGAGACTTTCCTCCTTGATTTCACCCAAAGGGACAAGGAAACAATCTTTTGGGATGACATGATTACCTTCTCCCATGACTAGATCCACCCATGTGGAGTATTCTTTACTTTTGGTGGGATCAGAGATAGAGACTTGTGGATCTCAACTAGACTTCTCCACAAGTACCAAATGATTATTTATGTTTTTCAATGAGATAGGAACCTTACCTAAAATAACCTTTTCTAGATATATCATATATAGAGTGAGTTTGTTGAGTTATATTTCACCTTCCTCCCACCCATTGCTAGCATTCAAAATTCTTGAAATAGATATTTTCTTGACCATTAACAAATACAATGCTCACATAGTGTCTAATAAGTGAATTTATTAAATTTGTTTAAAATAAAGTAACTAATCATGACCATAACCAACTAACTTAATACCATCTACATTAAATAATAAGACCAATAGTTTTCATAGTCATATGAACTTAAAAACATTATGCATGTAAATATATGTAAAACTATTACTGATTGAGTTGGTTCCCTTTATTCAAGTTGAATCAACATAATCAATTTAGTCATAAGAGTATAAATTTCAAATGAAACTCTATCTTCAAACAAATCCTCAAGCCATATAAGGTTTGATAATTAAATGTATAACATTAATGATTGGTTTGATAACTCAAATATCAACCTCTCTTTTATAATTACAAACTAACTTAGCTTATCTATGCATAAACTTACATTACATATCATATTAAACTTACATTACATATCATATTAAAAATTAAATTATAATCAAAAATTTAATTAGACTATACTAAATCAAATCATTTTATAATTTCATTTCTTTACAATCATAACTAAAATAACTCAAATCCAATAGAAGTTTAACCAATAAATCATCATGTGAAAATCTAATGAAGAAAATTCCCACGTTTATAATCACAATGAGCCCAAATATTAGTGGTAATATGCCACCAAAACATCATTCGTATGTTATTACAACCACACAAGAGAAGTGAGTAAGGTAACAGTGACTTTTGAGCTTGACTTACAAAATCAATTGATGAAAACATTCAAAAAACATTGTTTACCTTCATAGTTAACAACACTAACACCTTTTTAGTTATTACAACTAATTAAGATCATGTTAGATATTTTAATATTGAATATTAAGAGTGAAATCCATGACATTGTATCCAAAATATCCAATCATTCATTATGGTGCAACACCCAAAATAAATACAATTGTATTACTACTAGTAACCCTAAAAAAAACAATATTATTTAAATATTTGGATATATGTAAAATGACCTTAAATAACTCAAATAACTTTTGAAAAATTACCTAAACTATATACTCAAAATAATATTTATAAAATTTCATGAAAATATTGGAAAACTTACATTAGTCTAATAATGGCATCAAAACTAAACTCAAGTTATCATGCAAGGAAACATATTCACACAAATAGTGAAAATAAAGTCAATCAAACTAGTCAAATAAAATAACACGAAATGTACTTAGAGTGTTATCTCAATGTTGACCAATAGGGTCAATTGAAGAACCATGATGAAAAGATCCTAAGGTTATTATCACTAACTGCTAATTGTAATAATGACTGAAATCATTAATATGAATGTCTAAATTCAAACCTTTTTTAGAAACTCGTGATGTATTCCAATCATCAAATTAATGTCTAACCTAAATTCAAACAATCATGAATTTTAATGGAATTTAAGGACCAAAATAGACTTAGGATATAAATTAAAAACCTCATAATGACCTAAATCAAATATCCTATCCATACAACTTTTAGATTGAACATATTGAAACAATGATAAAATAGTAATTTAAGTAGAACCTAGATAGTATTCGAACCCCACCTAAAAATCAAATATTTCATTATTTTCATTTAAGATTGTGGACATAAAATAATGCATATGTTTGAGTTTATTAAAAACAAACAACCCAAATAAAACTTGAATATAAGGCTATTTTTTCCAAATCATAACCAAGATTTCAAAAAAAAACAAGAACCCATTAAAACATGCACATCTATAGCCCAAAACTATTATAACCATCCATATAAAATGACTTCCATTAAAACAAATATGAACTTTTAGAACATACACATACAAAAATATTATCTGCATGCCATAAATAAAGCCATATTGTTCTCCATTTATTTTTAATTAAAAATAAAATATAACCTAAAAAGAAGCTCAAAATCTAACAGGTTTTATTCATGAAAATAATCCATTTGACCATTTTATTTGAAGCTACAAAATAGTAAAATGAATATGTATATTTCTAAATAGAAACCCTAACCATACTAGAAATTGTGAATCACAAAAATGACTCATAATTTTAAACTTAATACTTACTTGAGTTGTAGATAAAAATAATGAAAAATAATAGTGAGAAATATTGATTCCTTGCTTTCAAAAAATTTCCATCTTTCACATGTTGAATGCAAATACTAGTCCACCCTTTTAACCAAATCAAACCACTATAAAACCCTATTACATGGCTAACAAGTAAATTAAAATACTATAGCATGAACTTTAACTAATACTAATGCATCTAATTACCTCTCTATTTCCTTTCTCTACCATGCACAAAATCTGATAAAGTTCCCCCAAGCATAGGGATTTTCAATGTCAATGCAAAAATGACCAAGAAAGAACCCTAATAGGGGTATAAGTCTCTCAAATAATTTTTATTGAATGACAAGCTAATGTCATCAAATAAATTCAAATAACTAAATAAACACCCGAAACTAATATTGTGCACCAAGGTGGTTCATGGCCCTCATTACCTAGCCAAAGCCAAGATAAAACATGGTATAATTAAACAATTAATTTAAAAAGAGTCCCACATAACAACATCCCTATATGCTAATAACCAATTCTATAATTTGAACAATCAAAGATTAATGACATTAAATATAATTCAAAACATGACTATGACAACATTTAAATGCCACTAATAGGGAAACACAATTCAAAAGACTCAAGTCATTCTCATCAATGCCAACTATCATAATAGGATTAAAAATCAAAATAAAAAACTGAGTACAACTATCAATAAGTAAGGATTCAAAAATGACTCAAGACTCAATTATTTTCAATAGGTATATTAATACAAAAAGATAAAATCACCACAATAATTCAAGAAAACAAAAATGACTCAAACACATTATAAATAGTCACAACTTAGTTTTCATAATTTTAAGTTCACTATTTCTTTTTGTTCACTTTCTTAACCTCACCCAATTGCTCAGACTCACATCCAACCTAGCTCATATCTAGTACCCATAACATACCATCAATAGTATCCATACTATATAAGAACAATAAATGTAATAACTACATTAATTAAAATAATATAATTGAACTAGATAATTAATTTGTGATTTATTAAGCATAAAATATCTAGTGCTTTAATGAAAAGTGTATCAAATAACTATATCAACAATAATCAAAATAGATCAAACACAAATCACAAAACTATATCATAATAGTAATATAAACAGTTACATCCCAAATAGCTCATAACTACACTATAAAAACAAGTGGAATAAATGAAGTCAAACATGGTCACAATAATTATCCATTATTTTTCTGGTTTTAGTAATGTATGGTAGATCTTGATGATAGTATACATTTTCTTCTTCATGTCTTCAAGCATTTAAAACATCTTCAACAATAAATTCCTTTGTGTAACTTTCCCTAAATCTATATAATTATTAACTAAAAATTCACATTCATTATACCTATCTTCTTATCCTCTATTTATTCAATTTAAAATTATATTATCTTAAATGACCCTATCAAGGTCATACCTTATATAATCCTTCATTATGAGACACATCCAAGATAATTCCACAATAGAAATTGTAAAGGCACATCTATATTAAAATATAAAGTAACTCAACTAAAAATTAAAAGTTATATGGGATTGTTTCCACAACTCACCAAAATATTCATCTATTAAAGCTAATTTTATAATAAATTATAAAGCTAGGGTTGTAAAAGGTAAATTCAATGGAATCACAAGAGGTGGAACATTGGATTCACAATCTAAAACTAAATTTAAATCAATGGTTAGTCACCAATGAACAATATATCCTACTTTAACTTTAAGTGAAAATTGAAATTGCCTCAATATATTTGTGGATGTAATAATCAATCTAGTTCTTTTATACCCATGAAATATATCATACAATGGGTTGAGAAAATAGTTTTAAATGTATTGGTCATTAACCCACTCACAATGTTTTTATAAATTAGAATTCAAATCTTAAACTATTTTAATTTAATTATGTTTAGTTATAATAAAAAATAATCGCACTTGTGAACATCTAGTTTAGGTGGAAATATTTTATGGTATCAAGTTTCTTAGGTTCCTTAACCTTATCATATTCCACTAGTTTCAAATTAATTATCTCTTACAAAAATTTACCATCATCATAAACAACATGATTATGACCACATAAGGCATCAAAAAGTACTAGAACATGGGCCATATCAATATATTTATCACCTTAAATCATAAGTACTTGATATAAGGCACACATGTTAATATGGAAATAGTTTGTAAACATAGCAATTTTTAAAAACACAAGGATGTCATATTCCATTAATCTTTCTCTATAAGGCATGTTCCCACATTGGTGTGCCTATAAATCTCTACATTCTTATAGATGAAAAATTACTTATGTATTTCAATTTAAATATATTTATATTAAACATATTTAAAAAAATAATGTGGAGATAATATACCTTTCTAATAGTATTAGGATTGATTTATATCACTATGTTTCCTACAAAATTATACACTACCATTTATTCAAAGAAATAATTCATAGAATTCCATGAAATAATATTTTAATTTTCAAAAATATTAAGGACTACCAACTTTCATATGTAATATTTTCACATGTTTTGCATTGGTATGTCTTATGTAGATGGATTACATGTATGCATTTTTTTCCTACCATTAATTTTCAAAACATGATCCTTGTGTTCCACATTTGTGTCTATAAATATTCAAGTATGTTCGTTAATTTTTTTTAATTGGATATTTTTTTTCGTGGTATTGTGAAATAAGAGATGTTTCTAGATCATTAAGGTATATGAACTATAAATTAATTTCCATTTTTTAACATATTAATGGTTTGAATAAGTTTCCATAGTATTTGTGTGTGATTTCAATCCTAGTTATTTTCAAAATTATCTTTTTCATCTTAGAACTTGTGATAAAATATTAAATATGCTCAAATATTATCTCTATACAAATAAATATTATTAAAAATACCAAATTTTTTTGAGTTATGTTCTCTCTCCCCCCCACTCTCTCTCTCTCTCTCTCTATATATATATATATATATATATATATATATATATTCAATGAAATTTGAGAATATAGGGTGAGATTAATATGATATGATTAAAACCATTGTACATTAATTATCTCCACTTGATCACCTTATTTATTTATTTATTTGTGATTGAGTATATCCATGTGTTTAGTAGATCACCTAGTCCATGACTATACTATGTGTGTTGAATAGTTGGTGATTTATTATTCAAGGTTTATAATGTGGATAATTCCTTCATATATTTAAATTTTTTATTCATTTATAATTCATAATTTTTAGTAATATACCCTTGTTCATCTATTTCACAACCCTTTTTCTAAATAGATCAATTTTTTTAATTAATTAAATAAATTGTGTTTATATTTAGTTTATCAATTGTGGTTGAATATTTGATGTAAGTCATTATGATGATTATATTTGGTTTTTATTTAATATTCATTTAATTATAAATATAATTTAAGTTATAATGATTCAAATTTATTTATTTGGAAAGGTGATTAAATGAATATTATAAGTTTTAAAATAACTTGTATACTTTTTACATATACAATTATTTAAATTTAGTTAATTTATTACATCATGCAGTTTTGGTATAATGTTGTAAATGTAATTTTATAACAATTATGACTTCTTATTATAAATTATCAATTATTGTTTATCATTTTAAATGGTGAATGGAAACTACCATTTCTCTTCATGGGGTGGATGGAAGATAGGCTTTACACTCTTAGTGATGATGCCTAAAGGGAGAGCATCATAAAAGAATGGAAAATGGGAGATAATAAAATATAATATATATGAATGATAAATATAAACACTAATAATTTTGATCAGAGGGTATATTTTTATTTTGATAGTAGTATGGTTGTGATTATACTCATGTATCATTTATTTTTTTATTACATTGTTATCATATTGATGCTTATTAGAGTAACCCTGGATATGCATCTTACATGTGTATCATATTAGTAGTTTATTTGACTTGTATTTTATTTTTTGAAATAAACCTATACCTTATTGTTTTAATTTTATTACTAGGGTGGCTTGTTACACATGTTAGTAATGTGTATATTATTTCACATATGTTTTGGTACTCATAACCCTATGCTAGTTTGGTGTGATTTGGTGAGAAGTTTATGACCACTTATTCAAACCCTTAACCTATTATTACTATTTTTATTGTTATTGTTATTGTTATTATTATTATTATTATTAAATTTTATTAAGAATTCAATGTGGTACTATTTAAACCCTAAGATTTATATTCTAGGGAAACATATAAGGGACTATAATCCATTTATATCCTTGATGCCTAATTTCAAATTTCTCATAGTCACACAAGCCTCCTCACTCATCTTGCATAACCTAAGCTCTTCATCCTTATATTGTCTGATAACAAGTTTTAAACCTTGATATAATGAATGACATTATAAAACATATTTGTATTAATTAGCATACCTATCATTTGATTCACAACTCTTCTAAAAATTTGAGATTCGTAGAAAGTAACATGGTACCTTATTTAATGTATCCAAATAGTCACAAGAATGACACACTATACCTTCATACCACTCATATATTTTGATATAGTATGTAATATATTTATAACACTCTCAACTTATATAATATTTTTTATCTCATGTCTTAGTGACCATAAATTGTCCAACCTCACACAAAATTTTATGCATAAAATTTCTATATTTTACTATTTAACACATAACCTCTTATTCTTATGAGGGTCAACCACCCTACTCATTTCTTCCTCACATGATAACTATCACTAGATATATGTGAAATAAGGTTACACATCAATATTCATTTGGTACCACTTAAATATCATATTTCATGCTCCACACCTATACCATATCATAACATACTAGTATCATGCCACATGTTGGGTCACAATTATCACTTAGTCATGAAAGATTAAGAAAAATTGTAACTAATCTTGAAATATTTATTAGTTATAACTATTTTAACTTATATTTTCACTCTTTGAGGATATCTAAACCATTTATCATCAAATTGGAACAATATAATCACGTCTAGGCTTGTGGGTAACCTAAGGAATGAGGTGAGTCTCTAAGTAGGGCTAGCTCCCTTGATGTACCACTTAGGATTAAAACTAATAATAATTTTGTGAGATGAAAATGGAGAGAGTTAAATGAAATAAAAATAAACTAATGGAGGTGATACTCTAAATTGAATAAATACATCAAAATATATGGATGTTAAACTTGAAATTAAAGGACAACTAAACATACACTCTCCAATCTATGTCTTCTTGCATCAATGTTACATTGTGGGGTTATGTATAAATGTCCAAAGCTAGGAGGACTAGACAAGAGGTATTAAATGGAACTAATGAAGATAATAAATAAATTAAACTTTGAAATTTATTGTAACACATCACATGCCCTACAATAAGAACTTGCAAATAGGTGAGAGAATGAGACACAATGCGAAGGAATCCATAGTCTTCACTAAGAAAATTCAGCATTAATGTA
Source organism: Torreya grandis (assembly GCA_037957365.1). Taxonomy (NCBI): domain Eukaryota; kingdom Viridiplantae; phylum Streptophyta; class Pinopsida; order Cupressales; family Taxaceae; genus Torreya; species Torreya grandis. Next base: position 444,664 of record JARHVA010008472.1, on the reverse strand, counting down.
AATAACACTATTAAATATAATAGAAGAGTTAAAACTTATTCATTTAATTGATAAAAAATTATACAAATTATTATGGCTTCACCATACTCATGTGGAACATCCCTACAATGGTCAAAATGGCTAGTTCTTATAGAACTTGAGAGAGAGAGAGAAGAAGAGAGAAGTCCAAGGGTCACAAAGACACTTTTAAAGATAATACAAGGAGTTAATTTTTAATTTGAAGAGTATATTCAATTAATAATGAAAATTTAGGAGATACAAGTGTCAATTCAAGGCATAAACTTCATGAAAAGTGGCATACAACTCCTTATTTTGCATAGAAAAGTTACCTTCATGATTGCCTCTATTTGAAAATACCATAACTGATTAGGACCAATTTTTATGATTTTAATTCAGGTTAGAGACATCATAAATTCATATCCATGAATTTTTTGTGTGCTTTGTCTTATACAATCAATTGGGAAGGAGAAATCATCATCTATAGTTCAAAAAAAACTCCTTTCATGCACCTTGCACACTTGGCTTCTAAAAATGAATTATTTATCCATTAAAATATATGGGATGGATAAAATTACATGTTTAAATAACCTCCATGTACTTAGAAGCATCAGGCACACCTTTAAATGAGCTCATTTGAAGTTTTTCATCTTCTTCACTAGCCTATCTAATATGCCAAATTTGATTGGCTGATTTGAGTCACCTATTTTAGACACTTATGATATATTTCAAGGAATTATAGTTATATTTTTAGTTATATTAAGTAATATTATTTCCATCCATATGATAATAAACTCATGAAACCTCATATAACTTATAAAATAGACAAAATAGTGAGAAAAACCTTGTTTCTAACCCTATCCATACACGTCCATACATATATTTGGTATGTTTGGGAGCTTGAGAGAGTAGTATACCATTTATATTATATATACTAGCCAAAATTTTCCATTATCTTATATCTCCAACTCCATTTCCTCCATTGGGACATGGCTGAGGGTTTAGTAGGGTTTTAGGATTGTTTTGAGTCTTAAGGTTTGTTCATAAAAAATAGATGTCAAAACTAATTTTTTTTTAATAAACTCATTGTTAAATACCCATACTAGTTTCCCATATCTCGTTTGGCAACCATGCAAAGCCTCCAAAAATATGTGAGCTTCTAAAAATTGCCTATTGAGCTTGCTTCTTTATTTTCTTGCATATTTGAATTATTTTAAGGACTAAAAATGGTTTTATTTGTTTTTAATTTTAATAAAATGGATTTTAAACCTCAATATTCATCCAATAAACATGTTACAATAATATTTAAGGCATATCTCATGTTGGAAGTGTGTCTAACTCCTCATTTGGATACTAGATCTAGCCATGCCCAAGACTCCTAACTGCACCTTAGATCTCTAGATGAATTTTGATAAATTTACATGCCTCCCAATATATCAAAAAAAAATTAAACTAACTCCTAAAAGTTCTCTAATTCATTACAAATGTCTCTTATATTTGGAATTGGAACTAGCCCTCTGTTTGGCCTCTAGGCATAACCATACCTCATTAGTCTATCTACAACTTCCTTAGTATAGGGTGACTTATTTAATTCCATTAATTTTTGAGTTGTATTAAATGAATTTAAAGGTATAATATATCTTCACAAACCATCTCTCAATGTCCCTCCATCTTCTGGTCTCATATTTCTATCCCATTCTCCAAAATTGCCAATGTAAGCATGGGGAAAGTACCCCCTATCTGAGACAAAATAGGGGGCACTTCCCCTATTTTTATTGGAAAAAAAAATTATGTGGGATCAATAAAGTGACCATAATAAACTCCATAAAAAAATATCTCTTTATTATGTAAAATGACCTATTAACTCACCCAACACATAAGATAGACTTATGTAAAGGCTTATCTATAGGGTTTGCTTCTCATGGACTAAGTTTACCTTAAATGAGGGTTCCTTATATACATTATTACAGTTTAATTATGTCTATTTACATGTTCATGGTAATTATATAGTTTCCCATGTTTTTTTAAGTCCCTTAATCTTCATATACTCTTCCATACCCCTGTTTAACTCCCAAGACTAAGTTCACAAAATCATGACTGTGTTGTTCTTAAGCCTGACTATAGATGTAATTTGTCCTTTTGGGCCTCTAAAATAAGGTATAAAAACCCTCATATTTCTTCTCTTATTGTAATTTAAATTTTTTAGGCTCATATTCTTTCATCTCCATGTCATATCTATCTCAAGGAGATCAACTTCTTTTCTTCCTACCCCTCTGACTGAGATACCTAGCCTTAGGACCCTATCTGTAGGTTGTTCTTTGCATGTTAAGGATTGAAAAATTGTTAAATAATATTATTGAAACTTACATCATAATTTCACAAGGATTTTTACCCATTTTTTTACCTTGTATAACATTATCATCATTGAAATTACTACCTCTTACTCACTACCTAACTAAGATAGTCACTCATAATGGTTGTAGGTGTGCATTTAGGAAGGATGAAGAAATATATGACCTTATTTAAACATAATAAAGTCTTAAATAATGAGTTATATCTATTATATATTTATTTAAAACATATAAACCACCAAATAGATATTTTGCATACTCATGCATACTCCTTTAGGTCATTACCTGCCTGTTGTAGGTGTGTGTTTCTCCATAAAAGGGACACCTAGGTACTCATGAGGTTTTTATAACAAGAATAAAATTTAAAATTATGGTATAAATGAAATTTTACAATCCATTTCACCTATTTTACCATTCCAAACATGAATTTTATTTTCATTTGTTCCTTTATGATATCAAAATCCATTCAAAACATAAAAATCTATAGATGCCACTGTTTGGTTTTAATGGTCTCAAGGGTGTCTTCAAATCTGAAAACACTTTTATTCCATAAATATTCACTCTTAAAACTATAAAAAAATCAAATACTATGTTATAAGATACAATTCCAACTAATTATAAATCATATGTTCTTGAAACTGTGGTATATGTTATTCTCAAAGTCCTCTAAGATCTATGTTTTGTCTATTTAGGGATTATTTCCCTAAACTCAATCGCCTACCATTTTGAACATGGATTAAATTTTATTTTTTTATAAAATAATTAAAATAATTATACAATTTTCAATTCACCTACTATAATTATTAAAAAAAATTCCGTCATGTGTGAAATATCCATACAAGAGCAATCAAAACTCTGTGATAGACCTATAGATGGGATTTATTACCACAAGTAGTGAAGTGGACTAGGAAGTATAAAGTTATTTATATTTGTGAAAATTTTATATATACTCATAAATAATTCAAATACATACTTATATCCATACAAATATTTTGTAACTCTCATCACCATTATCATACTTCAGTATGATGTCATCAAAGGCCTTGTGTGTGTGCATGAGCTATGTGCATGGTAGTGAATAGAATTAGAGTACATGTGTGGCTGAATGACCTCAAGAACAACCCAAAATTAATATCAATCCTTAAAAACAATTTTTTCCTTATTGAGGTCTTGAAAAAAGCTACAAATCATCTATATCAACATGGAAACTTCCTAAAAACACCTGTAGGTGGCTATTCATATGGAATAAGGTAGGTAGAATGTCCAATGACTGATCTACCATGGTGGATGAGATTTTGAATATCATTTAACATTTTCCAAGAATATATATAAAATTTATACAACTCATGATGGATTTTAAAATTAGAATACCCTGATTAATACTCAATGGATAAGTTGAATAAGCTCATATAGGTGGTTGCAAGTGAAGTTGGGCAAAGATCTAGCAATGGAGGAATACAAGCTTGAAAACAACCCAAGAGATGGTATGGTGAAACCAAAACATGGAATTAAGTGGTCACATGACCTAATAATTTGTGGAATACCATTTCCCAACTTTATGAGACCCTTACAAGAGAACACACTCAACAAATAAGAAGCACTTCAGCTGAAACTACACATGATAACACCCTCTTACAAAGTGAGTTATATTTCCCATTAAAACACCATGAAATATGAACCTAAGAGTGGTGAAAATTTTATAATAAATTTCACACCCTATGGATCCCACCTTAGCAACTGGTCTGTATGAAATTGCTCAGAATGAAGCAAAGCCTATAAGTACATGAAACATCTAATAAAAGAGTATAGTGAACTTGTTAGCAATGGTTCATAATGAATAGTTGATAAATATAATAATTATTATTATTATGAAAATTAATCTGAGTGCATAATACACCTCCAAGATAATTTGTCTTAAAATTGCTTGTGCTGACCGTACCAAGCAAAAACCTAGAAGTCACTTCTACATGTCTAAAAAGGTAAGAAAAGGGTAGAATGGGTTTGGGAAAAAAATGGAATTTAAAAAGAAAACCAAACATGTAACTGAGCTTGGTGAAGTTGAAGAGTCACATTTCAACCATTTCCAAGTGGCACACTTCCAAAGGAGGTTGTACAAGTGCTAATCTCTCCTTTTTCCTTAATAAAATTAACTTTTATCTGAACAACCTACCATATTTTCACTAATGTTAGTTATCTAAGACTTTTAATGACACATGGGACATGACATCACGTTTTGAAACTTTCACATTTCCTAAGATACCCATTTAAAGCATTGAATGCACTATTTTAACCCTTAAAATGACCTAAAATGACATGAGAGATTAATGAAATAGGTGATCAAGGCTAAGATAAAATTGAATGGAATCAAATGATCTATGAAACACCTCATGACAATATATTAGACCTACTATATACCTATAAAGTCAGGTTTTTACTTATAGGTGCCCCAATTTGACTAAAAAGTATAATTTGGTCAACAATAACCATAATATTGTAATTCATTCATGTATATATGTATTGTAATTATACACATAAATAATGAATCTATGTGATTTATACCTATTGATCCATAGGTTTGAGATATCACACATAGACAAAAAATGATATTTTATATAATTTCTCTACTATATAAACATATCTTTAGTCTTATATTATTTCACAATTGTCTATTACATAAGCAAGGAAACATCCTCCATTTGATTAAAATATCCTTTACTCTTTGAATTATTGACTAATTTTACACATCCATACTTTCTCCTATTATGTATATTGAATAGAAGTTGCATTTATACACAACATTCTTCTACTTATCTCAAATGTGTTTTCATAGATTAGTCTATTTCATCTATTATGTGCATCCTAAAATCCACCACTTATATCTAAGTGTGGCTTTGTCCACCATAAACGTGAACTAGGGAACCATTGTGCATATCATTGGTATCATAGCATAGCTATTTCCAATACATGTAAACATGAAATTATTTGAATGGGAGAAGTAAGGAATACTAGTTAGATTTAGTTCATCTTATCTAGAAGATGCCACACCAAGAGTATGATAGTTAATTCCAAGAATAACTTGACGCAACTCTAACATTCACTTTGGATGTTTTATCAAACCAACACTTTTTGACTCCTTCATGTTTACTAAAGGGTATTAGTGATGCATCATGTTTTTCTTCTAGTTGTGTCTAATTCAAGAGTCAATCCTCTATTTTTTTGTAGTTTCCATGTAATATATCATTAAATGTAAAGTGGGGATTCTCAAGTTCATAGTAAATATAGGATATTGGGCTCATACCAAATGATATGGGGATATGCCTATATATGATCTGATTATAGTCTTATCAAACCATAATACAAGCTTTAAAAAGTCACATAAGTCCCTAAGGTTATTATCTAATATTTTGTTAATTACATTTTACAAGTTATTATTCATTGATTTAGATACACTATTACCTTATAGATAATAATTAGATGAAAACTTGAGGATTAATTGATTATCATATGCCCATTCAATAAATTAAAGTGAAGATAAGGTAGGGTTATTATCACATACCATAATTAATAACATTCTAAACCTAGTGATGATATTATCCTTAATAAATATGATTACAACATCAGCAGTGCAATTCTTGAATGCTTGAGCCTTGGTGAAATGGGTGAAATATTCAATTTTTGTCAGAATTAATTTGTGGCATAGAATAATTTGTGTTGATATCTCCAATAAAGTCCAATCCACATTTTTTTGAAGGGATAGAACTCTATAACTAGTTGTAATGTCATAGTAGGGATACATTCTTTGTGTATTCAAATATGATAGGTGTGGCATCTAATGATAGAATTATCATATTTAAATAAGATAAACCAATAATAACCTATCTAGATATTTTATGGGTTGTATCACTACCTAAAATGTGTCTAGTTCCATATTTTCCATGAAAACATATGAATACTTTATATGATTTAGCCTTATTTAGGCATCTCAAATATATACCTTCACAGTTATTTATAAATAATGTTCTTGATTTGATCATGAATTTTATTCTATTTGGGAATAATAATATTCTCTTAGTGGGTTTTGGGGATCTTAACACTCATTTTTAGTAGGTATTATACTACATCATGATACCAATCATCATTTATGATGTGTTGCACTATGTATTGTTAGCCAAAACATTATGGATCAACTTTAGCCATTACCTTACTTATTCTTTGTCCTCTTACTATATTCATGGGTTGAAGCTCCAAGTTGAATCTCATATAATGTTCATCCACTTGCCTCATCATTAACCTAATTCATTTTGCATCAAAATTTATTGTAATGAATCATAAAGGATAACAAATTAGAATTTTATGCATAAGATGTAATGTGTAAACTTCTTACTTGATTTGATCATCGCCAAATATTATTTGTCAATATTTTAATAGCTAAGTTTAAAATTTGTTAGTGGAGAACTCATAAATCCAATGATATCTCATTTCCAAACTTTTTTATTTAAATTAGGACAATATCAATTGAGTGTTATGAGGCAAAATAATAGATATATAAAGGTTGTGTATAATCAAGACTTATCAATAATAGAGTGTTTATAATTTCATTCTTGATTTGAGTATAATCCACTTGTGCTTATTTACTCCATTCAATCTTGTCTTCCTTATTTATCATGTATTTCAATGGTTAGACTATTTTAGTGAAACCATATATGAACTCACACATGAAATTAATCTTTCCAAATGAATGATTTTAGCTCTTTTATACTAGTATGAAATGAAATTTTCATAATTTTTCCCTTTTAATATGGGTCTACTGATATACCCTTTCATAAATTATGTTACCCAAATAAATTCCTTCAGTAACCTTAAATATAAAATTTTTTAGGTTTAGGTAGATTCTATGTTCTCTACACCTCTATAGTCTCATTCATAAAAAAATTGCATAGTCCTACCTATTCTTAGAAAAGACAATTAAATCATCCATATAGATGCAAATTTACTTGCCAATTAGGTCCTTTAATTTAATTTGCATTGTATGTTGAAAGATATCCCCTATATTGATTAGGTTGAATGACATACTTTTGTATATGAATGTACCCCATTTTATAAAATGCTATCCTAATTTAATATTCATAGTTGGCAATTACTTGATTGTACCTTGAATATCTATCTAGAAATAACATCATTTGAGAGTTGTTCATTATTTTCAACACTTCATATAATGAAGGTAGTGGGAAATTATCCTTCTTCAAATATATTTTCAAGATACAAAAGTACACACAAATATGTATCTTTTAGTTCTTATTTATAATTGGTATAATATGTTTCACCCATGTGGAGTGTCATAAAATTCAAGGCTCTATCAATGGATTCACATGTCTATACCTATAACTAAATGGGTTAACTTATGTATTGAGTGGAATTATGTGAGTGAGCATGGAAGTAATTAATACCTTAACATCTTTTTAACTCTAAGCTATAACATCCTTGAAGTCTTTCAATGCTTGTGCAATCCCTTATTTTAAATTTTCATGATAATTTATGCCTTAAATCACATTTTTTGATTCATAAATGTTTCTCAACTTTAAACGATCATGTAACATACCTTTGGTAGGGTTTTTTTCTCCTTTCCACCTTGATAATACATGTAAAAAATCCTCTCTTATGAGATAATTCCCATTAGTATACTGTTCATTTTTTGAACTTATCACCCCTTCCTCATTTATCTCAAACACATATTTATTATCTTTGTCTATAATCTATGATTCAAATACATATATTTCAGTGATGAATTCAATGATATGTCAATCACATCTAAATACCTAAATGTTTCAAACATTATCTAAGATAGAATGATTAGAGACCAAATCTACTGAAAATCACTTCAACTTAAAGTCAACGATCAATTCTAGTGTGTTTTTTGATGTTGCCAATTTTTTCATATTATGATTTATTATTGTTGACTACTAGAATTACACCCTTGTGAAGGTAGCTTTAGGACTTCATAGTTTAAAGTAATATGGAGGCAATCCTAGGTAGTGGGTAGCCTAATAAATGGATTGAATCTCTAGATTTTAAGGGTTATCTCCCCTCAATGTATCATCTAGGATATCTGGTCTACTCTGCCAATTTTTAAGGCAAAAGAGAAGAAGTTAAACTAAAATAAAAACCTATCTAAATAAGGTGATATACCAAAATGTGAATTTCACTTGTATTATATGCACTAAAAATGTTAAATTGAATAAGAACATAAACTTGATTGTAATTTTCAAAAGAGGCGTCTCCATACATTAATGTTTCACACAAAGGATTGGATTGAGGCATGATCTAAGGTAGTTATTCAATAAATATATCAAATAAATTAAGGAGATATCACACTTTCCATATATATTAGATGATTAGAGCACACTATGTAACTTATAAGGATAAGATAACACCTATAAATAGTTAAAGAGGAAAGGACAAAATGAATGTAATTCTATATTATTACTTTCATTCTCAACAAATAAATGAGAATACATTAAACACAAGATTTGAGGAGGCATGCATTTAGTACTATTCATTCAAAAAAAGAAAATAAAAGTATTTTTTTAGCATGGCCTTACCATAAATAAGGTTAAGGATTTTCACAAATTCCAAATATAGGATTACATATAGAGAATAGGAGAGAGGAGAGAGAAAGACAAGAGTCCCCAAAACTACAAAATGAAACCTTCACTTAGTCCTTATCCAAACCCAATGTAGCATTCCTTGAATATCTCTCATTCATCTTTGGAAAAATGGTGTATAGGTTAAGGTGAGAAATGTTTAGGAAATTTGAAAGTCTTGAGTATGTATCTCTAGTCTTTAACCCATACAAATTCTTAGATTTTTGCTTACATACTCTTAAATATTTAGTCAAGAAGTAATTTCATTGAAAATAGGGCTTAAAGGCTTAGTCAAGTCATCAAAAATATCCTCTAAAACCTTCTCCCATGATATTAATGAAGTCCCTCCACTTGGTTTAGGTTGTTAGGAGTCCTTTGAGTGAGATTTTAAAATTTTAACATCTTACGCATTGGAAGGAAAGAAGGCATTTTTTGAGTCTTTGAGACATTTTCAAACTTTTAAACCTTCTTGCATACTTTAATTGACTTCTTCCAACTTGAGATTCACATGGAAGGTAATAAATAACTTTATAAATCTTATTTTATAGCTCATATGCATCAATTTAGTGTTTTAACCACTTAGAAAGCTCATCTTCAACATGGCATAGAATAGATAACTTGTTTTTTTACTTAAGACTTCAAATTTATTCCATGGATAGTCTCCAAATAACATACTAGACCTATAAAAAGACATTTTAAGACACCAATCACTTAAAAAGACTTGATTTGGTACCAAAACCTTGAATTTCTTCTCTAATCCTTTTATTCTTCCAAAAAGGTAAAGATCCTTGTATTGAATAATCAAGAGATGAATATGGAAAACTAAGATAGTTTTAGATACCCTCTATCCTCTTACAAATCCACACAAAATTTAATGACTAGGTGCTAAGTATAAGTATACTTTCTAGCTCATTCTTTATCTAAAATTAAGTCTAATTATCCTTCCAAGTCCTAAAAAGTATAAATATTGACCCTAAGAGATTGAACACGTGTAAAAAAAACCAAAATTATGTGATTAACTTTACATACACTACCATAAACCTCCATGTCAATTGTGGGGTCCTAAATCCATGTGGAAGTATGGAAGCTAAGAAACCACCTTGTCACTTAGCACTATTTTGAGTGTACTTGAGACTAATTTAAAAAATTAATGTAGTTTTTTCACCTTAAAAATATAGTATGAATTATTTTTGGACTTAATTGATATTGAAAATCCAAAAGGACCTCGTATAATTATTTAGAGGTTATCCCCTTCTCAAAACAAGTGAAAAACACCAAAAAACATGAAAAATAAGATATGTGGAAAAATATGTATAAGTGATGTTAGCATAAAATTCATGTGGAGAACCTGATTGGAGTCCTCAAGAACATAAAATATGTTTTAGGATTAATATGTGTGATTATATTTAAATTTGAAGTCCATTTCCATTGGTCAATCATAATTAGGGTTTTAAAAGGGTTTAAGACCTCTCTAGGGTTTTAACGATTGTTCATAAAGAAAAAACCACAAAATGACTTCATTCCACCTATAAAAAATTATTTACAGACCTCCTTAGTTATACCAAATGTCTCTGATCCCCATGAAAAGTGTGAGATATGGTATGTGTATGCAAATTTTCTCTTCAAGTGGCTTGATTTGTGTTCTTGAGGCTCAAGAGAGGTCAAAACTGAGTTTTGGGTCTCAAAATTCATTCCCACTATGGGGAAGAGTTAATAAACCTTAAAAAAATCCTCTATATGATTATAAATTCTATATATGTCCTTTTTACCACATTGTAATCTCATGGTTTACTGGTTAGGGTGTTTGGGATTTAGGCTTTTCATCTCCTTGATAGCCCTTAAGTGCACTTAGGATAAAACCTTAGTTTTATCACCACTTAGATGTGTATCTATACCATTTATATCATTTTTAATTTCCTCAAAAACCCTTTATGAATTTTTTTCTACTTTTTTTGTTCTTAGACCTCAAATAGACCACCTAGTCTCATGATTGCCCCTTACCAAAAGAGTGGACTAGGTATGAGACAAACCAGTGGATATATCCACTACTTGTGTGACTTTTAGGAGATAATGGAAACATTAATCCACTCATTATAGCAATATATACCAAATTATAAATCTTTATCATGTCTATAGGGCCTTCAACACAATAAAGTCTATGATGGTTGGACTATATGCTTGTGACTACATGTAGAGGAGTGCAACCTAATTTTAACCAATCCTTCTTAATTTTCAAATCCTTTGGTATAAAAAATAATTATTACCTATTATTATAAATTTTATATATATATATATATATATATATATATATATATATATATATATATATCTTTTTCCATTCACCATGTTAGCAGGTCTTGTTTTAGACTTAATACCAATCTCTCCTTATTTACCTTGTAGTTAGTTATTTAACATCATTTATTGTGATACTTTGGGTTTAAGACCTCACCCTTACCTCATTGATATTCTAATGATCTTAAAATTGGTCAAATTTACTATTAGTTCCTCACTACTTTTTTATAAATCCATTATATTCTTTCTCCCATCATCACATTCTGGACTTACATCCACATCTCCAATCCTACCTTTGACTATCTACAATCATATAGTGGATATAGACTACCATTCTCTACTTATTTTATTGTATATGGATAAGAAAATATAAAAATATTTTGAGAATTTAGTTTATATAAATTTATAACCTGTATCACTCATTGAAGATAACTAAACTCTCACTCCCTTAAACCAACCTCTCATGATCCCAAGAGCACAACTAATTGTGCATCCTCTTTCTTGACTATGGGTTTCATTGGCTATAGGTGGCTATTATGGAGTATCATTGGATTAAATTGGGAAATTTAGTGAAAAAATACCTATATAATAGGTATATAACATGGATCAAAATCCCCTAGCACCTTATGAGGGTATCTAAACTCTCCCAACCTCATTTATCTCATACAAGTTTCCTCACCATCTAGAACACAACTGAATGTGTTCTCTTCAATTGAATGTAGGTTTAACCTAAGAACGTGAATTATATTTGAGAGGATTATTACCATTTAAACACCTCATTATCTTATATCCAACTTATACAAAATTCAAAATCTATTAGAACTACTTATGAAATTTACCTTAAAACTTAGTCCTAAGTCCTAAGCCCTTAAAACTCAATTAGATTACCACGCTAGCTCTAGGTGTATTTATAAGGTTTTTAATATGTTCTTGGTCCCTATTTTCCATATCAAATAGGATAATAATTATCTAAAACTTTTATATTAACACTCTTTACCACTTGTCCTTGTTCTTTTTCATATAGGGTGTTGTAAGTGGCATGTAGGTGTTTGTAGAGGGTGTTGACTACATTCTCATGTGTTTTAGGATATTATACTATAAATGCCACATTTTCTGATATTATTGAACATGTATATATCCTTTAATTGGTTTAAATCATCTTCAAACACACTCTTCTCTTCTCTTTCACTTGAAGAATGATTTGACTGTAAAGTAGGCCTATAAGTTCCTTTTTAGTCACTTGAATGTATTAAGATCCTTTAGGACTCACCATTTCAATCATTAATATCCTTCAATAGCTCATGAACATGATTGAGATTTAAATTAGGATTCAAAACCTTTGTAACTTCATTATATGTACTTTACCCCCAACCTATCAAGGATGGTTGTAGGTACTCATTAAGGCTAGATTTGAGCATACAATCTTGAACCTATTTTCTTCACTTACCATTTTATGCTTGAAGACACCAAAATAGGTTCAAGAAACGTTAAAAAATTTCATAAAACCTTTGTCATCTCTCTTTAATATAATTAAAACCATTATCTATTTGGCCACCTATATATGCTCATTAGGGCTAATTGATTGTACATAAGTTATTAAACCTACTCTTCCCACTTTACATTGATACTTTAGAGAATATATACTAAGGGAGTTATGAAACTATTTGTATGGACTTAGATTATACTTTACAAGTTAAATAATTTTTTTTCTTCCTCAAGTTGGTCTAAGTTTGATCTTGGTCTAAATGAGGACTTATAGGCTTAGGGCCTATAGGTCTCATTTGACTATGATGGCTACTCAAAGTCATATTTAATGAGTTCTTAAACTTTTCAACATTTTCAAATCAATACACCTCCTTATTTCATTCCTTAATTTTTCACAAAGCATATGACCATGGTTCAAGTCATCATCAACTCACCTGTATAAACTTGATATAATCATCTTGTGTATAAGATTTATGTGTAGCTATTTGGAGTATTCAATCAACTTGATCAACATTGTGATTTAATTTATGTATTTAGGGACATATTAAGGTATGAATAGATGTATTTGGTTCCCCTTATGGCTTTGATCTTCTCCCAAACACTTCACAATCTGTACAACTAGCATATGGAGGAAACACTTATGACCTTCATTGAAATTGTGCATTTGAGCTATTACCTTAACTTTTATTCACTTTTAATGATAAAATATCATCTCATAACCTCAAAACATGATGTATTACTAGCATTTTATCCATAATTATTGACCAAAATGCTAGTAGACTATGTAAACCTTGATAATGTCTTAAAGAGCAAGCTCACTTGAAGAAAATTGACCAATGACCATCTAAGAAAAATGAACATTAAATAATTGAAAATGAGGGATATACCATGAATTTAAAATAACTATAAATCTTTGAAAATAACCACCTTGAAAATGAAACAAGAACTTGTATCAAAATCCATAAGAATGGATTATACACCAAGACATTCTTCTTCCAAGTGAAATGAGTTCAAAGAGATTATTTGGATTAATAAACCAAAATTAAAAGGATATCCATGACCTATAAAATAATCCATCAAAACCAGTACTCTCCATTATTTTTTGATCTAAAGAAACAAGTGCAAGAACTAACGCGTCTCAGATGAATAACCCATAATGACTTGTTTTTACTCTTAGTAATTATTCATAAACAAAAATAAATAAATATGAAAAAAATGAAATTTATTTAAATATTAGTAATACCGCTAATAGTTTCTAGTGTTTTATCTCCTGACTCTTTCTCTCCTCTATCTGTATCCAGCACTTAAAAATTGTCCTTCTAGAGCTGCCAACGAGGTCAATATGAGATACAAATCAATTTTATTAATTTTGAGACTCAAAACCTATTAAAAATATAATTTTTGACCTTTTAATTGAAAATTAAGTTATTGAATATTCTTCAATCTCAATTCCACCTTGAAGAACTGTATGGATAACCTCGAAATAGGCATTTTTGTCACTAATTTGCTAGAATCACTTTAGAAGCCTATTAAAAATGATATAAAATATATCATATTGATATTTTAATTCCTAAAAAAGTAAATAACATACATAAAATCAAATTTTAAATATTTAGGGGTGAACATTAGACTTGTGAGGTCAAAATTGTCAATATTTTGATGACTTAGTTGGGAAGCATGCTTGCTATGCTTAAGAACTTGACCATTGACATGTATTTAAATCTCATAAGATCACTCTTAAACTCTAAAAAAATCATGATTATAAATCTACCAATGAACACTACTCTTAACTCAAGATAATATAGTTGCTTTCTCCTTAAAGATAGGAAAGAAAAGACAACAATGTGAGAAAACTATACTAACAAAACACATGTGCTAGTAAAGCACTTCTTGAAACAAAATGTAAGAAAACTAATGTGATTGAAAACACTTTGAGGAAAGGTAAAATAACTAAAACTAAAATTTAAAGTATCCTCCTCTAGGATCAAAACAATTTCTTTTTGGATCAGTTACTTCACATAATGAATAAGGACATGAGCCAAGATGTTTTTTTATACTTTTGCTTGATGGAGTTTAGATTCCTTATGGTTGTAAATCCTCTGGAAAAAATTTCAAGTGGAAAATAGAAATGAAACTAGTAACCTATGAATACATACTCATCTTGTACTTTAGGATATTTTTCATACTTCTTGCCAACTATAATCTCATCAAGTGATACCTCATCTATACATTATCCTTTATTCTCTGTGACATCCTGAGTACCTCATCCTTCTTATCATCAGTTACAAGTTCATAAATATCTTCAAGGATTTTTGAATATTCAATCTAATTTAAATCATATTATTTAATGAGTAACTCTTGATCAACCTTATCATAAGCATGCTCTCAAGTGGGTAATGTATCCTTATAAAGATATTTAATCTCTTCTAAGGAATCATTGTATAGCTACCAATCATCCTTTTATGTATCACTTTGATCAACTTGAATGAGATTAACTTGAATGACATATTTATACTCATCTTCAAGTGGAATTAAAGGGTTGTCAAGAGTGTCAAACATGGAATCAACATTCTCAATCTCAACTTCCTCATGCTCAGTTGCTATTTCAATGGATTCACTACTAGTAAACACTTCAAACACACCTATAAAGTCATGGTATAACTATTTCCATCAATTTTATTCATCTTGTCTATCTGATCTCAATCCATGATAACTAGTTTGATCTTCTTCCTCCTCCATCTAGAATGGAAACTCATCAGTGTGAGAGAGAGTTAACTCATCATACTTGTCAAACTCCAAGTCTGATTTTCTTTCCTTCCTCTCATGAAGAGAACTATCAATGAAAAATTATTCATCATATTCAATCACAACATCTTCAATAGAGGTTTATAGAATCTATTTTATGGTTTCAACCTCATCAATATTTTTAAAGACAACTACTTTCTTTAACTTGCTTTAAAAACTCTCATTTATAGCTAGATGTTCAACATCTTTACTCAAATAAATAGGTTCTTCTTGATAGAAGGAGATGGTGGGAGGGATAGAGAGTTCATTGACTAGTTTAATACATAAAATAACATCCTTCCAACTTGTAATTTTGAGTTTAGTCTAATTTAAGGATTCTTAGAGAGGCTCTTGGGGAAGGAGGAGATAATTCTAATTTTCTTTCTTCCACTTAACAATCAATTAAACCTTCAATGTACTTTATGACTCATAGGTAGATAAGACTTAAGGAGTAGATGAAATATTTAAAAATCTTGAGGACTCCCTTAGATTTATTTGGAACACTCTTTCTCCCTCTTGATTTTGATATGGTTCATGAATAATCTCTTTTCAACATGGGAAATTATTTGGGATGGACTCAACAACCTATTATTTCACTTGGTCAAATCATGATTCATTTTTATTTTCCCATGACTCAGCCACCATTTTTCAACTTGTAACCTTAGGCTTAGGATCCTACTCTATAATATTCATTATAGGTTTAGGGAGGCATACAAGGTTTGATAGGCTTATAATCTACTTTGGAGAATCATCATATCTCTATTTTTTAATGGGCATAAGGGAAGTCTAAATAGATTAATCCATAAGAGTTGGCATAACATAACTAGGAATCACATCCCAAGAAGGCTTCCGAGATGGAATAAGCTTGATTTTTTAGGAAGGGTATGTGTAACTGGGAGAAAACTTAGAACACAATAAGTTTGATTAGGGTAAGAAGAGATGGATGAGGTGGTTTGGATTTAATCTCTTGATTCTCCCATTTCACTAACCTATTTATCCACCATTGGATCATAGTTCTCATTTCACATAATTCATAATTCATGACATACTAATTTTATTATCCAACTACTACCCACCTATCTATCAACATTTGTATTATCTTTCTCATATTCTCAATGAGGTGAAATGGTATCACATCTAAATATTTATCCCACACTTTCATCACCCCTTCATATTTTAACATATGTGGCCTAAATGACATTAAGGGTAGGGTAGGGGAATCATTATTGTGGGTTGGAAATGGATTAGGATAAGGTGAGTATGAATGTTATAAGTCTTGACAAAGATACTAAGATACATAATTTGGGTCATAGTGGGGCTGATAAGGATCACTATAAAGTTGATAACCATCATATTATTGGTAAGTTTCATCATAATAATAGTAAGGCTCATCATAGGGATGATAAGGATTACCATACTACTAATAAGGCTTATAAACATGCATGAAATTTCCATTTTCTTCAAAATGAGTGATAAAAACAACATCAAGATAGTGAAATGAAGATACACTTATTTGAAAACTATGTCTGGATGTTAGAGCTAGCTGATAGAACTTGAAGACACCACTGATATTTTTAATACCTCTAAAGGATGATCAATAAAATAATAACATCAACAAATCCTTACACTAATTTGGACTGAGGTCCCATCGAACATGCCAAAAACTATTAACTACTAGATTTGCACCCTTATGAAGGTAGTTTTAGGCCTTAATAGTATGAAGTAATAAGGAGATAATCCTATGATGTGGGTCTCTTAATAAATGTATTTAATATCTATATTTTAAGGTCTATCTCCCCTTGATGTGTATTTAAGATCTCTACTCTACTCTACCATTTTACAATGGAAAAGAGATAAAGGAAAATTGAAAGGAAAACCTATCTAACTAGGGTAATACACCAAAATGTGACCTTCACTTATATTATATAGACTAAAATGGATTAATTGAATAATAAAATCAACCTAATTTCACTTCTCAAAGGATAGGTCTCCATACATCAATGCTTCATAGGCATGATTTAAGGCATCTAATCAATAGGCCTATCAATGACACTAAGGAAAGCTCACACTTTCCATACATACAATATGATTGGAGAAAACCATGTAAATTATAAGGATAATATAACATCTAAAAATAGGTAAAGAGGAAAGGAAAAATTTAAATTAAGCCTATATTATCACTGTCATTCATCACCAAACCATGAAAATACACTAAACACAAACTTCAAGGGGGCAATAATTTGGTTTTATTCATTAAAAATAGGTAAGTAAAAGTGTTTTATAAGCATTAAATTTATATAACTTAGGTTAAGGATTGTTTAAAATTCAAAACACAAGTTTACATATTAAGAATAGGAGAGAGGAGAGAGAAAGAGACAAGAGCCCCCAAAACTAAGAAATGAAACCTTCATTTAGTCCTTCTCCAAATCAAATGTAGAATTCCTTGAAAATATCTAATACATATTTTTTTTAAAAATTAGACGTTAAATTGAGACATTCTTACAAAATTTTAAAGAGACTTGAGCATTTATCTCTAATCTTTGACCCATACAACTTCCTAAATTTTTGCTTGCATACTCCTAAATACTTGGTCAAGAAGTCATTTCCTTGAAAATAGGCCTTAAATGCTTATTAAAGTCTTCATTAATATCATTTTAAACCTTATCCCATGATATTCATGAAGTATCTCCACCTATTTGAGGTTTTTAGGAGTCCTTTGAGTGCATGTTTGACCTTTTCAACATCATAGGAATTGGAAGGAAGGAAGGATTTTTTGGAGTCTTAGAGACCTTTTAAAACATTGAAATATTATTCCATAATTTAATTGAATTATTAAAACTTGATATTTATGTGTAATGTAATAAGTAACTTTATAAATATTATTTAATAGCTCTTATGCATCAATTTAGTGTTTTGACCCCTTAGAAAGCTCATCTTCAACATGGTGTAAAAGGGAAAAGTTGAATTTTTCCTTCAGACTACAAATTTATTACAAGGATTGTATCCCAATAACATAAAAAATCTTTAAAATAACATTTTACGACACCAATCACTCAAATAAACTTGATTTGGTACCAAAACCTTGTATTTCTTCTCAAATCCTTACAACCCTCTAAACAAGTAAATATAATTTTATGGAATAATATGAAGATGAATATGGAAAATTAGGAATATTTTTACATACCCTATATCCCATTAAATCTCCACACAAAAATTCATGATCATGTTGTGAGTGTAAGTATACTTTCTAGCTCATTTATTTTCCCAAATTATGTGTAATTAGCCCACCTAGGCCAAGAAAGTAGAAATCCTACTATTGAGAGATACCACATTTGTGAAAAGACCTAAAATCATGTGATTAAATTTTATTACTCTATATAAAACCTCCATGTCATTTATTAGGTCTTAAAACCCTCTGGAATTATGCAAACCAAGAAACCACCTTGCCACCTAGTCTTATTTTGAGCCTATTTGGGGCTACCTTGGAATATTAGCCTAGTTTGGTCACCTCATAAATATATTTTTAATTTTTTTTAAATTTATTTTATATTAAACACCCAAAGGACTCATTCAGTGATTGTTAAGTTATCCTCTTCTTATAACAACCAAAAAACACAAAAAATCATGATAAATAGGGTATTTGGAACAATCGATACAAGTGAAATCAGCATAAAAAATCATATGGAGAACATAATTTGAGTAATAAAAAACATAAAATGGTTTTTAAGATCATTAAGGGTCATTATAGGTGTAATTTAAGACTATTTCCCTTGACTAGTCACAATCAGGGTTTTAGAAGGGTTTAAGACCTATCTAGGATCTTAGTTATTTTTCATAAAGGATAGGCCACCAAATAACCTCATTAAACATGGAAAAAACTATTTATTTACATATTCATCTATCCCAAACTTCTTATCTCCCTTGAAATGTGTGAAATATGGTATGATTATGCAAAGTTACTACTCGAGTGGCTTGCTTAGCATTCTTGAGGCTCAAGAGAGGTCAAAACTAAGTTTTAGGTCTCAAAATTCATTCCAAATATTGGAAGGAGTTCATAAAACATAAAAAAATCCTATAAATTATTATACATTCTATGTATGCGCTTTTTATCCTAGTGTATGCTCATGATTTACTGGTCAGGGTATTTGAGGTTTAGGCTTGTCATCTCCTTGATAGCCCTTAAGGGCACTTGGGATAAAAAATTAGTGTTATTTACACCTATATGTGTATTTAAAATTTTTATATAATATATAATTTCCTAAAATACCCTTCATTAACTATGGATTACTATTTTTGTGCTTGGACCTCAAATAAACCACCTAGTCTCATGACTGCTCCTTGCCAAAGGAGTGGGCTAGGTCTGAAAAAAAGGATATGACCACTACTTATATGAAATTTAGGATATAATTAAAAAATTAATACACTCATTATAACCATATATACAAAATTTCAAATTCTAATCATTCCTATAGGACCCTCAACACAATAAACTCTCTCGTGGTTGGACTGTAGGCCTATGACTGTGTGTAAAGGAGTGAAACCTAGTTTTGATTAATATTTGTCAAGTTTCACTTAATTTTGTCTCAAAACTCCTTATTTATTGTTTTTATAACTTATATATATCTAAATTTCCCTTCACCATGTTATTGAGTCTTTTTTTAACTTAAGACCAATCTCTCCTCATTTAACTTATATGTAGTTGTTTAGGGTCATTGACTATGTTACTTTGGATTTGAGACCTCACCCTTACCTCATTGATCTTCCAATTATATTTAAATTTTTTTAAGTTCATATTATTTACTCAACACTTTTTCATACAATACATTATACTATCTCTCCCATCATCATATTATTAACATCCATCCACATTTCCACTCTTACCTTTGACTGTCCACAATCATATACTTGCTGTAGAATACCATTCTCTATTTATTTTACATTAGATGGAGAAGAATATATAAAAATTCCTTGAGAAGATAATCAATATTCATTTATAACCTCTATCACTAATTTTATATAACTAAAATCTCACTTCCTTCCTTAGACTAGTTTCTCATGATCCCGAGCACATAGTTGATTGTGCCTCCTCTTACTTGATTATAGGTTTCATTGGCTATAGGTGGTCATTATGGAGTATAATTGGATTAAATTGGGAAAGTGACTAAAATAATACCTATATAATATGTCTATAACATGGATAAGTATCTCTTATCACCTTGTTATGGTATCTAAACTCTCCCAACCTCCTCTCTCTCATATAATTTTCCTCACCATCTAAAACACAACTGACTAAGTTATCTTCACTTGAATATAGGTTTAACCTAACCATATGAATGATATTTTAGAGGATTATTAACCTTTAAATTACTAATTATCTTGGATCTAATGATAAAAAATTCAAAATGTATTGCAAAACCTTATGAAATTTACCTTAAAACTCAGTCTTAAGTTTTAAGCCCTAAAAACTCAATTAGACTCCCAATGTGGCTGCAGGTGTCTTTAGAAGGTTTTAAATTTTTTATTGGTCCATATTTTCCATTAAAATAGTCCCAAAATTATCTCAAACTCCTTTTTCAACACTCTTTACCACTTGTCCTTGTTGTTTTCCATATAGGGTGATGTAAGTGGTCTATAGTTGCCTATAAAGGGTATTGGTTGTATTCTCTTATGTTTTATGAGCTCATATTCTACATACCAACCTTTTGATATTCTTGAACATTTTTTTAACATTAAGTGGGTTCAAATAATCTTTAAACACACTCTTTTCTTCTCTTTAACCTACAGAATGATCTGACCCTAAAGTAGGCATGTATTTGTCTTTTTAGTCACTTGAATTTATTAAGATTCTTTGGACCTAACTATTATCATAATTAATATACTTATATAGCTCATGAAATTACTTTATCTTTCAATTATGCTTAAAAATCTATGTAAATTAATTATATGCATTTTACCCCAAACCTATCAAGGATGGTTGTAGGTACTCACTAGGGCTAGATTTGAGCACACAGTCTTTAACCTAGTTTATTCACTTGCCATTTGATGCTTGAAGATTACAAAATAGGTTCAAGAAACCTTAAAAAATGTCATAACACCTCTATCATCTCTCTTTAATAGAATTAAAACCACTATTTATTTTTCCACTTGTAGATGTGCATTAGGGCTAATTGACTGTACATAAGGTCTTGAACCTACTCTTCTCACTTTCCATTGATATTTTAGAGAATATAAAATGAGGTAAAAATTACACTATTTTTATGCACTAAGGTTAGAATTTCCAAGTTTTCGATTAAGGTAAAAGTAGGTTTTGAAGGGGCCTTGAAACCCTTTAACAAATTCAAGAAAGATAAAACCTTAACAACCCCTAGGAAAGGCATTCTTAAAACATACTGAAGAACAGTATCTAAAATAGGTTTTACAGGGACCTAAAACCACCAAAATAAACCAATAAAAGCACCTAGGTCTTATAAGGACCTGAAACCTGAACAAAACCAAGCTATATAACCTAAAAACTAGGTTTTACAAGGACCTAAAACCTCATAAATGGAGACACCTTACCCAACTCCAAAATGAACAGAGCGGGCTTCCAGGTTTGATCCAACAACCCCTAGACCACAAAGTCAAAGGAGTTGCTCACAGATGGCAACTAATGAAAAATTCCTTTACAAGACTACCAATCAAAAACCATGACATTTGGCATACTATACTCCCTTAGCACCTACATATTGTAGGCAAATCCACCACACCCATCATTTTTCCATGAGCAAGGCTCTTCTACAGCTTAGGTTTTCTCCATTTTTCCTTGAACAGGGTGTCGCATCTCATTTACTTACCATAGAGGAAACAAAGTTTCCCCCATCCAAACACTATTTTCTTCATAATCTAGTTTGTGGTGGCTGTGTAACTCAGGCTAGAAATCCAATCCAGGTTCCATCCACAAAATAGATATTTGAAGCAAAATAAAGATCCGCACAATAAAGGATCACTCTTTTCCATGTCGTGCTAAAACACCAAGGCTCCCTTCATAGGGATCTAGTCTCTAAAGCCTGAGAGGTGGCCACGAAGGTTAGGGTTTCAGCACGGCCACATCCACGGCCACGCTCCCTCTTCCCTCTTCCAAGTTTTAGATTAAGGTAAAAGCAGGTTTTGAAGGGGCCCCGAAACCCTTTACAAAATAAAAAAATAATAAAATAATAAAAACCGCCAGGACAGGCTAACCCACTGAACATCAGTAATAAAACCAAGATTTACATGGCCCTAAAACCACCAAGATAATCCAGACAAAGCTCCCCAGGTTTTACAAAGACCTGAAACCTAAATAAAAAAACTAGGCTCAACGACCTGAAATAGGAATCCAGGTCATACAAGAACCTGAAACCTTAAAAAACATGCAATAACAAATCTACACATTTCAAAACCACATTAACATGAGGAAGGGTTTTTGGGAGCCGCATAAACATCTGCCTTCAGACCCCATCCCCAACCAAACAAACCCCTGAACCAACACCACCAACACCCTAAACATCCATCTGATCATCAACACATTCATCCCCTCTGCAAAACACAGAGGCAACACCACCTTGGCAATCAAAATTTCATCATGAGACATCATAAATTGCTTCAACATAATCTACGACCCCATAGATGGAAGGCAATGGCAAAAAACTAGATCTGGCAACCACCCCCAACAAACTCATCTTCAATCTAACTCCTGGGGTTACCACAGATATAGAGCCCCTCTAGATCCGCTAAAAAACACATCAACTACCACCACGGGGAGCCGTTCAAGGACCACCCCGTGGCCAAACCCTCTCCAAGCACAATGAATGAGTAACACAATAGCCAACTCCACACCACACATTGGATTGACAGTCAAAGTGGGAAAAAGAACTTTCCCCAACCATGTAGAAAAATGAGCCAGTAGCCGCGCCACTCTCAGCAACCCCATGTCTCAGAACCTAGTCTCAAAATCAAGGCCGCGAGGGTTTCAACAAGGCTGAAACCATGGCTACTCTTCCTCTTCCCCTGTAGCAGTCCATCTACAAAAATAAAGTTCCATGCAATAAAAGATCTTGCATTAAAAAACATTATTTATTCCCTCTTCTAAGTTAAAGACATTATTTTTTCTAAATTAAGTTGGTCTAAGTTTGGTCTTGGTCCAAATTAGGACCTAGAATCTTAAGGTCTGCAAGTCTCATTTGACTATGTTGGATACACAAAGTCATATTTGTTGAGTTCTTATACTTGTCAACATTTTCAAATTAATACACCCTCTTATGTCATTCCTTATTATTTTAAAAATCATATGACCATGGTTCAAGTCACCCTAAAGTCACCTCATAGTCCTATACTAACTGCATACAATCATCTTATGCATAAGCATTATGAGTAGATATCTAGAGTATCCAATAAAATTTAGAATCTTAATAATGGTAGTGAAGTATTTAGGGCTATATGAAGGTATTAATATATGTATTTAGTTCCCCTCATGGATTTGAACTTCTCCCAAACACTTCATAGTTTGTGCAACTAACATATGGAAGAAACACTTGTGATCTTTATTCAAAATGTGAATTTGATCTCAAATATTCAATTTTATTCACTTCCAATGATACAATATCATCTCATAACTTTACACCATGATGTATTACTATAGTTTTAGATAGAATTAGCAATCAAAACTCTAGTGGAACGTGTAAACCTAACAATGTCTCAAAGAGAAATCTCACATGAATAAAATGGACCAAATAACATCTTATAAAAATATAATGAAATACATGAAGCTTATGGATATCCCATGAGTTAAAAATCACTATAAACCTTTGATAATGACCACCATGAAAAGAAAACAACTTGTAGCAGAATCCACTAGAACAACTTGTCTACCAAGACATTCTTCTTCCAAGTAAAGGAAGTTAAAGGAGATGATTTGTATTATTAAAAAAACACTAAAATTATCTCAATAATATATAAAATAATCCCTAAAAACCATTATTTTTCATCAATTTTTGAGCTGGAGAAATAGGTGCAAGAACATACCCCTCTCAGATGAATAGGCCTTAGTGGCCCTCTATCACTCTTAGAGATTATTATTAATTAATAGTCAATAAATATGAAAAAAATGCCAAAATTTTTATTATTAATATTACGCCTAACAATTTCCAAATTTTTAGCTCCTAAATCTCTCTCCTTTGACTGTACCAAGCACTTAAAATCTGCCCTTTTAGACTTGCTAAAGATGTTGATATGAGAGATAAATCAGTTCTATTCATTTTAATACTTGAAAAATATTTAAAATTGTTTGTTTTACCTTTTTATGGATTAATAAGGTCTTTAATATTCTTTAATCTCAATTTCACCTTGAATAACTATATGAATAGCCTTAAAACATGTCTTTTTATCACTAAAATAGTTAGAATCACTTGAGAAGCCTATTGAAAATGATGTAAAATGTATCAAATGGATACTTTAATGACCAAATAAGTATATAATTTCATTAATATCAATGTTTCAAGTGGTATGTATGATAATTTGACCTATGAGGTCAGAGTTGTCAACAATTCTATGAGGAATTGTTTGAATATTGAGTGCATCAAAATATTATATTAAATTTGACACTTGGTTATGATACCTAGGTATAAAATTATCATTAAAAGTGTAGTGTATTATAAATATTTTAACCACTAGATCTTAGTCACTTAATATAATTAGTTTATTTAATTTCTTCTTGATTATAAACCAGAGGCCATGAAGAAATGCATCATATCAACCACATTATTTGTGCATGCAAATTGCAATTGAAAGGTAGAAAACTAAGACTTTTTTCTAAGGTTAATAACATCAACCTTGACACTACACCAACTCTTAGAATTATAGCCATCAAATTTTAGGGTTTTAAAGTGATCTTTAGGTGTATGTATCTAATTATGAGGTGTAGGTGTTGGTAAAACACTGACCTCTTTGTTATTTTTATTAACATCAAACATGGACATGGTTTTTATTCATTTGATATTAACCTTATAGTTTTGCCTCACATGATATTTTTTCATCACAAGAGCTTGAAAACTCTCTTTCCTCCCATGGACAACCCTATTTCATCTTGTTGAATTTTGTTTTTATTACATATAAATCTAAAATAAACATTGAAATATTATGTTTTAAAGGTGGATAAACATGTTTTGAATCACCATTGGCTATAAAAACACTATGAAATAATGTTATTTCAAGTGCATAGAGGATATCTTCCTCATCTAGCTTCTAAATCTCTTTAATATCTATTTTCTCTTACATTAATAATATATTGATAACTAGGGTATCACAATATTTCACCTTAATTTCAATAATGTAGACCTTGAGTTC
Source organism: Torreya grandis (assembly GCA_037957365.1). Lineage (NCBI taxonomy): Eukaryota > Viridiplantae > Streptophyta > Pinopsida > Cupressales > Taxaceae > Torreya > Torreya grandis. Next base: position 418,755 of record JARHVA010008472.1, on the reverse strand, counting down.
AAAATCATCATACAAGATCTCATTTGTATTATTGTATTCCATGATCATATGTATAATTTTTGGTTCTTTCTCAATTACGATTTAATTGGGTATGATGTGTAATGAGATCCACATGTGAGAAAAATAAGTTTTCATATAGCCATTTAATGTTCTCAACCAATATCTTTTTAGAATCATACCATATGCACTAGGTATGTCAAATTCCTGAATGCCAATGAACCATTGCACTCTTTGATCAAAATATAACTATATAAGAATGTGGTTCATTTAACCAACTATATGCACATAATATTTTTAAAATTTATTAATTAATGATGTTTTATCTCTTGTAATAACCCATCGAGTTTCAATCTCTCTAAGTGCATACCTTAAAAGGTGCACTGATAAAGGGGCAGGTAGGCCTTTGGTGCTTTGTAAGATTATCGTCCCCTATACTTCCACTTAAAACCACTACAAACCCATCTTATACATTCACCTAAGCCTTGACACCTCCATTACACTCATTTCCAAATAATTCACCACCTTAAAACATCACTTGCCTAAGACAAATCCCCTTTTACCACCTTATCAAATGCAATCAATTGGCTTGGCTTAGTTCTAAGAATTGATCATGTTATAAGACTAAGTTAGCCCATCTGGCTTATTCTATAACCTAACTGCTCTTTTAAATAACTAACTAGGTTGAATATGAGCTATTTTAGCTAAAATTTAGGAAGGTTTTAAGGTAAAATTAGGTTATTTATACACATACTTCATCCTATTTCCAATATAAATAATCATTCATTTTCACTTATTTATCTACATATCTACTATTGTACTTGAGGAGTCATTTCGTAGGGTTTCATACTTTCATGGAGAAGGATCTTATCTTGTGGAAATTTCTTTGATGTATAGGAGATGTATTATATCCTAGACCTAACCTACTCTTATGATCCTTACAAATCAAAATAACCTATTGTGAAGTAACATTGGCCAAGGGATAGATTGAGACTCAATGGGTTCGTCTTCAAGGTAAATATTCCTAACTCTTACTCCTCTTTTTTTAGTAGATGTATTTACATGTATAATGGTTAATGAATGTATTTTCTCTCCATTATTAGGATTACCTCTACATTGACTTGAGTAGAGTTATTATTTTCATGTTTGTTCTTTATGTTTATCCCCCATTTATGCCACAAACTTTAGTGAATACTAGATTAGATTTAATTTATTTTGTTATTGATTTGAAATACCAAGACATATATAGGGTTATTGTCTGGTGTTGCTTGACTAAATGATTTAGAACCTTCTCTAACCATGTCATATGATAAGAGATCCCTTATGTAGGCTTAGCATATATGTATTGGTCATGACCCAATTTATCAACATATTGATAGCAGTATAGTTATCTGATTTATCTTCTATAAGACAGGATTGATTATAGATCATATTCACTTTCACTTGCATAAATTTTAGTGAAACCAAAATGAAATAACCTTTTAATATTCATGTTTATACTACTAGATTGACACTATCGACTCAGTATAATAGTTTATGCATAGGTCTCAAGACTTAGTCAATCCAATTGACTTAGTTAAGTTTTGTGTACAAGTATTTTATCTCTTACAAACAACTAGATCAATCTGATCGACCCAGTTATTTATTATTTTTAGGACATGTAATTACTCAATCTAATTGACAAAATAAGATCATAATATTATAGGTTTTTCAATTTAGGTGAACTTGTCAATCTTGTTTAACTCTCTTTGGTCATATCTTTCCCTTGACATACTAGATTGATCCTCTCGATGTAGTTCTTCATCCTATTTATTAAAAAAATTATAAATTCTATATAGAACACTAGATTGATCCTATCAACATGGTTATTTCTATTAGTTTTAATTATCTAATATATTTAAACACATTTGACTAGTTTAAATTTTTTTTAATGTCTTCTTTTATAGGTTCAAGATCTCATCTAGACAACACAACTCAAAATAACAAATCAACAAATTTATTACCTTACCAAAATCAATCAAAAAGTTAATTGATAAAAAAACTTCAAGTTCATTCTAATTAGATTATCCATTTTATTTTTAGTTAAATTATATTTATATTTTTCTAGTTTTTTAGTCCTATAAAAACTATCACCTTATAGTAAATTAAGTTGACTATATTGAATTAGTTATGTAGATACTTTTTCCATAGGAAACTCAATCAAATTTATTAATTCTATTTTTACAAATTATCTTACAACACTCAGAGTTGACCCTATCATGTTTTTTTCTGAATTGTTTATATATTAGGTCATTCCAATCGACCTAGTACTATGTTTTCTTCAAGCAAATGAGATTAACTCACATTGTTAGTAATTCATTCACCTTTCATTTATATTATTTATTTATTATAGTAATGCACATAGTATAACTAGGAAGGTTAACTTATTATGTTTCTCACTTTCTTTCTTCACACACTACCAAATCACAAAATATTAAATAAATGTTCAAATAATAATACCCAAGTTTATCTACTTGAATTGCATCATCAAGGGAGAAGCCAACTCAATTTTCTATCTGTATATAAATACATGGTTAATGTCATATATTGGAAAAGCACTTACACCTTTATCTCTATGGGATTGTTAAGTGAGGGGGTGGACCCCAATACCTATCTAGCACCATCACTAATACAAATCCCTTTCAACCTTAACATATCTAAAACTAGCTTTAACTTACCTATTTTTAGTTCCTTTGTAAAGTCAAATGCCCTATCACATTTTAAATAATAATTTAAAACATATAGGCATGTACACTCATTATATTAGCATTTACATTTCAATATTGTTGATTACTATTTGATAATAATATTTTGTATTACAAAACTTATATTAGTTATCACTGATACAAGATTTGTGTTGTGTGCCATAAACTAGATCGACTCAATCAACCTATTTTCCTGTGTTTAGCTTATTTTCCTATAAAATTGATACTCAATCATCTTGATTTATACCATTCCAAATTTTTCCTACCTATAGAACACAATCAAATTAGTCGACTCAGTCTATTACAAGACACTCTATTTGTTTACTTACATAATATAGTTGACTTAGTCAACTTAGTCTCTTATAGGCTACTCTTTTTGTCATCCTATATAACGCAATTGACCTAATCAACTAATTATCTAACAAGATATTCTATTTGTCCTTAAAGAACATAGATGACCTATTCAACTCTATTTTCCACCCACTATTCTGCTTACCTTTTTCCATAACATAGTTGACATATTCAACTCTTTTTCCTACCAACCATTATACTTACCTTATTCTAAAACTTATTTGAATCATTAGACTCTATACCATTTGGTTGATTGTGTACCCTCTAGCCAATTTAATCCAATTTTTGAACTCTGATCAATTGGACCCTACACCATCTAGCTAATTGTTTATCCTTTAGATGAATCATTTCATTAAACTACTAAATTCATAGTTATGTCTTCTTATCAACTTCCATTTAGCTAATAACACTACATAATTAACGATTTAAATTAGAAATCACTTTTATTATTACTTGAAATGAAACTATTGAGTTATTTCATTGATATCCTCTTAATCCAAAATCAATTACTACACAATGCAATATAGTCAAGGGTATTCATTCTAGTCTTCCTCTTACTACCAATGTTGGCAATCCCCAACCCAACGATCCATCCCCTACTACTAAAGAACATTTCCAATTTCTCATAATAATGATTATTATAAACCTCCCTAAACTTAAAATGGAGCATCCAATTCAACCAATTTTAACACCGCCCACCTTCCCTTGAGTCTATATCATCTTAAATAGAAATTTCCACCCTCCAAACCCATGAACTTTGATCCTTCTAAACATCCTCTAAAATGGAAACATATTGATAAATTTTATTGGTGGCATATTACAATAGGTCATTCCCATGATGCTTATCATGATCTTCACTGATTTATTCTTTCTTCCTTGCTTGGTCCATATTTCAATCTTGATACTCTAACCAAACAATGTTACCAAGACTACCTTCAAGAATCACATTTTAGGGAATCTTGAAATGCCCATACACATGTCATTTCAGACTTTGGGGCATCTTTTTATTCCTATGCCTACATATAATTACCCTTTTATAAATCCTATGATTCTCAATACTAATATAAATTGCATAATAATAAACTATTTTAACTTCAAGAAATATTCTAAGACACATAAGCTTGTATTTCACATGCTCATCTTTGAAATAGATGTTAACATAGTTTTTTCTTATTATGTTTGTCTCATGTTTATTTATTTTTTTGAATTTTATTTAATTTATTATCATTTTACTCACAACATTGTTTCCTTTGGGTTATTTGGTTTTGTATCACTTTATAGTTCATGAGTTACACTATAATACCTCAGATAAGACTAGGTGTTCCTCACAAACATACTTTACTATAACCATTATTTCCTTTGGGCTATTTGGTTTTATTTCACTTTAAGAGCACCATTACTTCTTTTTAGGTTAAATTTTTTATGACATTTGGCCTTTGTTTCTTTTATGGTTCTTAGTTATCATTTTAACTATTTTTGTCATTGTTTACCTTTGTAGATTTATGATTCTTTAACCCTCATTTACTTTCCCATATTTTTGGATGACTACTAATTTCACTTATGCTTGTGTTAGGTCTATTATAGGTTAGTGTGGCTTATCTAGTAACATGACTATCCTAACATAGTCCCATCCCTTTCATATTAGTATTTTTACCTCCTTGTGATCAACTATGACCATACTCATCATTGTATCACTTATTACATGGATAAATCTCTCTTGATCCCCATCTTTCCCTTATTTCCTTTCATTTGAAGTGTGCATAGGTCAATTTTGATATTACACACTGACTTGTGGACAAGTCTAAGAGTATTTAGACACCTTTGTCTTTAGGTACGTTTTCTAGTGACAAAGTATAAGCTCTCTTATGTTTGTCACCTATTTCACTCATGATTAGTTCTCTGAATCCATATGGAAGATGAATTAAAAAATTGAAAAGTGTTAAAATCCAAATCATAAAAGAAGCAAAAGGAAATGATAAAAAGTATAAATTTATTAAAAGTTAAATCACATGAAAATACATTATCTATATTTGGCACATCTCCTATCTTATTCAAAGTTCAAAATCGACTATTCGCTTCATGATAGAGCCAAGGTCCATTGGGGTGATGCAGGATAATAGATTGGGATAAGATGTCTCATTATATCACATATTTTATAATGACACCTACTTTCTCATGCAAGTACCCAATATTCATAATAAATTGATGGCTCTTTAAGGTGTCATGAGGAATGGGGAACATGTTGTTGGAAGGTATGTCCATTTTAATTTTCATGCATATAGCCTTCATCTAATTATTTATCTACTTAACTTGTTATCCAAAGGTTTGTGTTCATTAGTAAAAGTATTTCAAGTCCTTATTGTTGATAGGTCATAGCCTTGCTTGCTTACCTAGTGTGTCCCATTATTATGAAAGATGTTTACATCACCCATGTGGTACCTCACATTCCTTATTTACATCACATTTTAATTATATTACACTTTTTGTATATTATTTTTAGCTAATCACATCCTCAATCATATTTTATTTATTACACCTCTTGGTTTATAGTTTTTTATTTGTATTATAATACTTTGGATAGGACCAGGTTTTCCTCACAAACATTTCTTCACCATTTGATTACCACAAAATCTCATTATAATCCTACTCATGTCATTATGTGGTTGTGTTTTATTACATTCTATCTTAGAACAAACACTAAAATTTGATTCCTCATACATAAAGGTTTTTATTTTCATCTATCTATCATGTTATTATTTGATTTTTGTGGACTTCACTTATTTTACATAACACATGTGACATTTTACATTTTTTTATTTGTATATGACATACTCATTCTTATATTACATAGATTTATGTTACACTTTATTACATACCTTTATTACATTTTTCTCTTATGATATTTAATTTTCCTTTCTCATATATGTTTTACGTGCTTCCCAACATGATTTATTATTTTTTACATTTTATTTTTTCATTCATGTTTTACATGCTTCCAAACATGATTTAGTATGTTATACATTTCCTTTTTGTCATCTATATTTGACATGTTTCCCAACATGATTTAGTATTCCTAGTTAGTCATTCACATTTTACATGCTCCCCAACATTATTTAGTGTGTTCTACATTCAATTTCCATAATTTTGTCATTTATATGTTTTATTCCATGATTCTACCTTAGCCTTAATAATCTCATGTTTTTATTTTATTTTTAGGCTTGTATATTTAGGGTTTGTCCAAAGCAGGTACTACACTCTCCACAATCAAGATTGTCTAAATATTTTATCCTTAAGGTTTATCCAAAGTAGGTATTACACCCTCCATGATTGAGATTATTTAGCCTTGTATCCTTAGGGTTTGTCCAAAATAAATATTGTGCCCTCCACAATAAAAAATACAAACATAAAACATAACCATTTATTGATAAGGTAAGTCAAGTTATGCATATATTACTTTTTTAATTTCAATTATTTCCTTATTTTTCATTTTGATTTTTGATTTATACTATAATTTATTTATGTCGATGTTATTTGTTTCTATGTTATTTTCTTGAATCACCATCCCATGTTACAAATGCATAACACATGATGAGCTTCAAGTGGGGCATATGTATAAACATAATCATTAAAAAATTTATCAATTATTTATTCTTATCTCTTATATAAACTTATCAAGTCTCAAAATCTCTAAGTGCACACCTTAAAGGGTGCATTGAGAAAGGGGTATGTAGGCCTTTACTTATTCACAATATTGTATCTCTTATACCTCCACTTAAAACAAATAAGAACACATCCTACACATCTCCCTAAGCATTGACACCTTCAATTCATGCTTTTATAAATAATTAACCACCCAAAACCAACCACTACCTAATCCATATCCCATTTTACCACCTTAATAGATGCATATGATCAAGTCATCTTGGTTCTAGGAATTGATCATGTAATGGGACTAAGTCACCCCAGCCTAGGACCTAACTTATTTATCTCCTAACTAACCAGGTTAACTTGGATGACTATGTTGGCTAAAATTTTAAAACGTTTTAGGTTCATATTAATATATATAGACACATATTTCACCCCATTTATAATAGATAAAATCATTCATTTGTGCTTCTTTACTTATTTATCTACCATTCTACTTGAGGAGTCATTACTTAGGGTTTCATAATTTATTAGTGAAGGATATTGTCTTGTGGAAATTTATTAGATACATATGTGAAGTTTTGTATCCTAGAGATGACCTACACTTGTGATCCTTACAAACCACAATAAATTATTTTTAACAATCATTAGCCAAGGGAGAGATATTTTGAAGAATACATGTTTATCTTCAAGGTAAATATTCCTAATTCTTACTCCTCTTTTATTAGTAGATAGATTTACATATATAATGGTTAATGAATATATTTTATTTCCATGCTCAAGATTAAATCTAAATTTAATTTACTAGAGTTATTATTTGCATGATTATTTTTTATGTTTATCCCCCATTTACGCTACAAAATTTAGTGAGCACTAGATTAGATTTTATTTAGTTTATTATTGATTTGAACTACCAAGACCTAGATAGTATTATTGTGTGGTTTTGATTGAATAGAGGATTTGTAACCCTCTCTATCTATGTAATATGATAATAGATAACTTAGGTATGTTTAATTAATCCATATTAGTCATGACCCTAATTATCAACATATTAGTACTAGTATAGTTAGTTGATTCATTTTATCTAAGCTAGGATTGATTTGTAGATCAACGTCACTTTCACATGCACACACCGACCACCATAAACTTTGATTTATATAACTAATATCTATAATTAGGATAAATTTATGTAAAATTTAATAAGACATAAAGTTTATTTAAGCCCCTAAATCCACCAAAAATTTATGTAACTTTTTTACAAAAATGAAGATGGTTAAGAAGAAAAGAAGAATTTTAGATTTTACCTTATAAATTTCAATATGAGCATTAGTTATTATATTAGTTTTTTTTAGGATTAGTTATATAATTTAGTATTAAATATTATGATTATAAATTTTGAGAAAATAAAACATTGTTATGTTGGCCTTATTTTTATTCTGGTCTTTAGAAATGTTATATCCAAATTTACTTAGTTGTACATGTTTGTCAGTTTATCATGGCGTAGAATTATTTTTTGGTTGATAGGATGAGCTAGACACTTTATGTGTAAGAAATTTACTTATTGATTTTTAATCTTTTGGATCTTGAGTATTATTTGGAGGAGTAGATGTAGTCAACACATTTTTTAATTTTCTCCTCAATAGGTAGTTATTTCCCCTTTAAAGCTGCCTAAATGTGTGAATCTCATCCAAGTTATCTTCAAGAACATTGTCACTCTCATATGTGAACTCAACAGTTTTGAATAGTAGAGCATTACTTAGATTCTCTACACTTTTATGTAATCCATTATTTGGTGCATGCACTATTTAAAAGTTATCCACCTTTTTATGGAAGATGTTTGAGGCTAATATAAAATCGACACAATCAGTTTAAATGTGGTACACTTTGTTATGAAAACTACAGCAAGTTGGAAACACAAAATTATATAATTTGATGGAGCTTGAAGCATTGTTTTTATTTTGGTTGGTGTTATCAAGCAGACTAGGAGCACTTTCATTGTTAGGCCTAGTGTTCCACTGACTGTTAGTTCTTTAAAAGTTGATTTTTTTTAATTTTAAGGTAGGTTTTTTATAGTTATATTTTTAGAGTCACTTTTATTCATTTATTAACTATTATTTTTTTTAGTTTTTGAACCATCTATTTAAAATTAGTCACTTTGGGGTATAAGTTAGCAATTTTTTTATTTATCACTTATAGTAGTAGGTTAACCACAAGAACCACAACATTTATAAATGTGGGGACAACAAGATGCATATTATTAATGGAATTATTGGAATGCATTTGATTGATTAAAAATTATGGGATATTTTATTGATTTTTATTAGGGGAAACATAATAGTTTGTGTCAGGCATGGAAGTAATGTTGTCACAGGATAGATGGATAATTTATTGATTATTCACTTGAGGAGATATATGATTTAGAGAGACAAATAATTAACCATTAACAATGTCATTCAATGTAATTGGGTTATAAATTATATATTATCTTGAATAAATTACACTAAGGATTGGATTCATCAATGATGTATTCTAAATGAAACCTTCCTTGATCTTAGGAATTTGGTTATATGCACCTGGATGCCTTAATAAAGAAAACAAACAACTTGTATACCCTTAAATTTTTTTTTTTTAAAATAATAATATATTTTTGAGATGACAAGGATAAGTTTTTAAATCTCATATGAGGCATATGAATGAACATGGAGGTCATAAGGTCCAAGACTCTTAGGGTTGTTTATATAGTAGCCACCTATGTTTGCTTATATGGGTTTTTTAGTTGCTTGAAAAAAATATTAAAATGGGTATTGAACATGCTTATATTTTAATTTTGTTCATGGTGGGATACAAAAAATTGATTGTATAGGATATTAGGGCCTATAGGCACTCAAAAACAATTGATAAAGATAGTTTTTAGGTCATTTTAAGAGATGATAGCTCTGTAGAGCAATCCAAAATACCATTTTTAGTCCATCTCACCAAGGTGTATGGGAATACATGAAAACCAAATACTCATATTGTATTTGTGTTTTGATAATAGCATCTTTAAATTACTTAATATGCTCTTTGGTAGTGTAGATTCCACCATGTAGAAACCTAGGCAAAAATTTTCAAGGTTCCTTGGTAAATCATGGGAAACTATTGTAATGGTCATTAGGAAATTTCCCCAACCTATACAAATAGGATTAAACATTACTTATGGGTTTAGAGTGGTATTAAAGAGATTAAAAAAATGAGTGATAGCTATAGGTGAGCTAATATCTGAGTGGATTTATCTTGTTTTTAGTTTTCTTTTATTCACTCTATGTTTTTTATGCTCACCAAGTTATAGGAGCTCTAACTCACCTACAATGGACCTTGATATTGTGACTATTATTTTGTTTTCTAGTTCAATAAATACAACCTTGGCATGCGAAATGCTTATAAAATATTAAAAATTTAATTTTTCATTAAATTTTTTAATTAGAACCTCCTTCTAATGCAAGTTATGTTAACGAGTCATTTTTTACACAAACAATAAGTAGGATGATCAACCTTATAGATTCTCCTAAAATGAGGCTCGAAGGCCTCCCCAAGGTCTATTATTGACAATTCATGTCATACCAAATAACCCAAATAGTCAATGTGAAATGTTCCAATACAACAAGATTTTTATAGTTTTAAAATTTTGAACATCATTTTAGACTTTTAACAAATTAGAGGAAAATGTAGGTTTATCCTTTTATTGAGATGGGTTTTAATCATGTTTTAGAAGTGAACATAAATAATTCATTTTTATATTTTTCCTAGATGATGAAATCAACATTTTAATATTTTAAAAGATAGGAGTATGTCTAATTTAATTATTCATTTATTCCATTATATAAACACTCAAAAAAGAATTTAGCATAATGGATTTTTTTAAAAATATAGTTAATATTATAATAGTAGATTTCATTCAAACCCTAGGTTAACAAACTTATAAAAATGATAAAATAAAAGTGAAAAAAGAATAAAAAATCTACTATAATGAAGGAAAATCCACTCATCCCAATTGTAAACATCTAATAAAATGGTGTCCCACCTATCCAAATAATGCATAACCATAAATAGACTCAAATTAATATTCTATGGAAATCATACTATGAAAGGAATTAATATGACACCACTCACATGTATAGATACCAAATAAAACTTCCACAACATTCTATTGATTAAGATATTCATATTGATTATAAATTTTGGTGATTAAAACTAGATGAGTAAAAACTATGCTAGCATAATAACATGGTAAAAAATTGAGGGATATAAATTACACTATGAAAATAAGAAATTGTATGGAAAATAAGTGATTAGATCTACATTTGTCCTTAGATCAACAAAAGTACAACCCTTCAAATGGATCTAATATGCCAATATATATATAATCTAAGTTGTAAATGAAGGCATTTTTATTCTAAATTATTTCTGGGTTCCAATAAAACTTTCCCCAAAATTATCTTTCCACTTGCTACACCCTACTCCACATTTTTCCTAAAAAAACAAAGACAAATTATAAATTTAAAATTTAAAATCTCTTTGAAAAAACATGATGGAAAAACATGATTAATTTTTACTACACAAAAAATTTAAGTGACTAAAATGTCTAGGTTAAAACTATATTTTTAGAATTATAGAATAATAAAAAAGTAACATCCAAGTGAAACATTATGCTAAAAATTTTACCAAATGCCCTTCCAGACCTAATTGAGATTTTGGGAGTAACATAAGTTTACTTTTAAATTTCCTTTGCTAATCAAGATTTGAAAGATCAATTAACATTGGAATGCATGTTATATGAATCATACTTTTGATCAATATATTCATACCCAATTAGCATTACCTTAAGTTTTTATGAGCCTGTAAACCTAATTAGGCACTGAAGACCTGATTTACACTAAGCTTGAGTGGTTAGGGACTTCATGTTCTAAGTAGGATTTGAAATATTTTATAACATTGTAGGGATTCACTTAAGGCTTCACCATTTTTAGAATGATTCCAAGCTCACATAACATTTTATGTCAATAAAAGTGAGGTGGAGTTACCCATCAATATTTTAAAACTATATTAATAGAATGGGAATATTGATAGGGATCCCAAAGAACTAATGAAGTTTATGGTCCAAATTTTCATTTTAGAATGTACAATGGATAATCCATATCTTAATAAATTTTACCTACCCAATTATAACTATTATGGATCCCATTCATTTTAAGAAAACTTGGTCAAGATTTGAAACCTAAACAACACTATAAAGATTATCACAAAGACACCAAGAGCTATGCAAGATAAAAGGTCAAGACTACCAATGGAAAATAATTCTCCCTATCTACCAACCTAATAAAGGAAAAAATTATTATAATTACAATACAAATATGACCCCCCATACATATATACCTAACTAAAATCTAAAGTCTGATTAGGTATATGGAACTTAGAAAATGATAAGCTATATTGAATTGTAAAAATAACTCCAATTATTAAAGGACATAGTGAAAACAAAGCTCAAATACTGAATAAAAGGTTGAAACCTTGATTATGTCTTGAATATAATAATTTTACAAATTCACCTACAACAAACCTAATTGGAATTTGAAGTCTGATTAAGTTTATGGAACTTAGAAAATGCTAAGCTATATCAACTTGGAAAAATAACTCTAATTATTAAAGGATATAGTGGAAATAATGCCTGAATACGTAATCAAAGGTTGAAACCTTGATTAGGTCTTGAAACTAACAATTTTAAAAATTCACCTATAACAAACCTAACTAGAGATTTTAATAATATTTTTCAACATTTCAAAAATGCAATAAATATTTTTAAAAATCATTTATAGCACAAGTTATATACTTGAACTTTTATCATATGATCTTGGTCTACACAATGTATTAGGTTTTGGGGTTCAATTTAACATGAAAACCAAAATATCCACAAATAACCACTTAATATATCCAACCAAGTTTGATTTTTAAAGGCTAACTAGGAGGTCAATACTCTAATTTCACACTAATTGTTTCATTTTTTTTCTTGCAGTGATGTGGTCTTTCCAATGGTGATGGTTACAATATATAATTCAAAAAAAAAAATTGAGATGACCATATAAGTAAAATAATAGAGTTGAGACCAAATAGTTTATGAGCATAAGAGTGAAGTAAACAATAAAAAAAGGGTTCCATGATTCTCAAAGAATTATGGCATGTTATGCAAGAAAAAACATAATTTTATACATATGAGAACCTTATTAGAAGAGTTTTTAATGAAATTTTTGGTGATTATATTAAATTATTTTAGAGAGAATTTTTTATAATTTTTCACAAAGGCTCATATTCCCTCAATGTTAGGATTAAGGTAAATCCACCTTTGACTAGTGTGTAGTCTAGTCCAGACACAATAGGAGGTTGGGATATCCCCAAAAAGAGAAAGTGATCCCAACAAACATAAAAAAAGAGAAGAATAAAAAAGTAGACTAGATAACTTAAAGGATCCAAGACTAGGTCCCATAAAAGAGTCCTAAAGGTATAAGGAAAGGATCTAACCTGATAGCTATAAAAATTAGAACCAAAAACAAGTTATGAGATGAACCATAAATAATCAGAATCAAGGATGAGAAGAAGATAATCTTGGTCACTAATTTCATCAAAACATCCTTAGAAGAGTGGTTCAAAAATTTTCCATCAAAAATCCTAAATTCTTGAAAGGAGTGGGAATCCTTCAGATTATGCTCACAATCCATAATAATATGTGGCTCAAAGTAAGAGACATTAGTATGACTAAATTTACTATAAAGAGAACAAATTTTAGTTTCCCCATTGAATAAAATTTTATTATTATAGGAACCAATGTAATACCTAAGCCAAACCAAAGTGGGAAGTGTTTGGTCTATCAAGACCAACACACAAAATATGGCCAAAGTCATTCTTCTGTATGATTAGTGGTGGATTCAATGGTCACCAAGATGTCAAAAGTTTTTAAAATGCTTCTCAGAATTATCTCATCCTAAAAACAAAAAGGGATAATAGGGATTTTTAACCACAAATGAATTATATCTATCTTGATGTTGAATGAAGACCAATTGAGTTTATAATGTTGTAGCATGAGGTATTCCTTAGCCATCAACCATGATCCTTCTTTTATAATTTTTAGGAAATTATCCTTGCACTAAAAATTAAAAAATAGGAAATCATTGGAAAGAGCCACAATTTTGTCTTTCCTATCTCCAAGACTTTTCTATACTCTTATCCAATTCTTAATAATTTCATTACTATGCCTAGCCCAAATAAATTTTCCAATAAGGGAATTATAGTATTTCACCTCAACCTAATTTAAAAACTTATATGGTACATACAAGATGAATTTCCTATAATTATCATGAGAATTATTGAAGTATGAATAAGGTCCCTTAGTGCTTTCCATTTTTTCTATAGATTAGAGAAGCCAACCTAAACTTTGTTCATAATTTCAAATCTTGATGTTCTTCCAAATGGGACTCTATGTTATATTATTTAGAGTATTCTATGTTTGTATCTACCTTTATAGTGATGTTATGAATCTATGACACTGATTGTGATGACCTATGAACTGTAGAGGTATTAGGAATGTTAGGATTATGGAGCTAAAAGATTCACTGATGCAAACAGGAGAAGAGGTTGCTGAAGGTTGCTGAGTTGCAGAGAAGTTGGGGTCGGTCTGATCAGCTGACGTCGACAGGATAGCAAAGGGAAGCAACCGACGTCGGTCACCTCCAGGTAGATAGGGACCGACGTCAGTTGCCTGTGTGGTTCGACTGTGAGCTAGTTACGGGCAGTTAGCTAACGAACCAAGTGTTTGCATGAAGAGATCTAATTTTAGACTCATAGCTGTGGATCTAATTATTGTAATTAGATGTCTAATTATTGTTTGGATGAGATCTATATAATAGACTCATGGTTGTATTGGAAATGTGTGCTAGGGAGTAAGAGAGCATAATTATAAGCTCCTTCTGTGTGTGAGGTAGAGCAATGGTGCGTTCCTCCTAGTGCCACAGTACCAGGTGTGTTGGTGCTGGATTGGAGAGCCAGTTGGGTTCTTTAAGAGTGTAGGATCTTGGTCACAGTTGCATGGCCTATATAGGAGATCTACATGGTAAGTAAGATCGTTGATTTGTAGGTGTATGTGTGTGCAAGGTCGAGGTTCACAGGTGAGCAGAACCGTTGTTTGATTTGCAGGTGTGCAAGGTCATATAGACAGCAACACAACAGGGAGCAGTATCAGGAAGGATCTACTTGGAGTACAGGTGTGTACTCAGATAGAGCAAGAGAGGATGGCAAGGAAGTTCCTTCCATAAGTATGGTCTGTTGAAGTGCAGGTTATTGCAGGTTCATGGGAGATCTACTTGAAGTACCTTGAGTACTTGTGGAGTGCGTGGAGCACTTGTGTTGTGCGTGGAGCATGGGAGGTGAACACCAACTCTGTATTTGAGTTGGGTGTTGGGACCTGTGAGAGGGAGAGCTTTGGGGAGAAGAAGTACTGTTCACTTGAGGTGTGGGAAACCTCTGTAAGGTGGTGGAGAAGAAGTGGCATCTTCTTTATTGTATTCTTTTCTGTATAAAGTGTTAATACAAGTTGTGTATTGTCTCTCATATGCTGTGTTATTTTGAATTCTAGTTACTTGGTGAATCTAGTTTATTTTCGCATATTAAGTTGTTTGATGTTTGGTAATCAATTGTATGTTTCCGGTTTCGCATCCTAACAAGTGGGATCAGAGCATGTTTGTTGTTCTAGATTCCTGACAAGTGGTATCAGAGCTAAGGTTGCAGGAAGCAGGTTGTGTTTTGGTTACAGGGCACTCTCAGGGGTTTCTGATTGAGTGGGAGTAGAGCAACGGTAGATCAAAGTAAGCTAAGAATGGAGGAGTTGAAAAGCAAAGAGGGTTACTCACGGTCTGATGGAAAGAAAGAGCAGGTAAAAGAACATTGTTGGTTGGTAATAGATCAGCATGAAGAAACTGAAGATACAGATGTAGCAGGTGTTGTTGCACAAGATGTGTTTGCAGGTTTCTTGGATAAAGTTGAATCTTGGATAAAAGATTCGGTTGCCTCTTTCCATGCAGCCCCAGGTAGAGGAGCTGGTAAGCCTTGCCAAAGAATTGGCAAAGGGGAAGTGAAGCTGAAATTGCAGGTGGCCAACACACAGGTGTTGATGAAGGTCATGCAGGTCCTAGGTCTGGAGATATGGCTAATTTCTTCAGAAATATTGGGTGATGAGAGATGCACAAGAAATCTCACAGCGATAGCACTTGAATTAGCTGGTGGTAAGAAAATAGGTACACTTTATCTACTTGTTTATATTACTGATTCTTCTTTTATTGCGGAGACGTGGCTTCGTAGGCTTGGTCACATGAGTAGGAAGGAGATGCATGTTCTTAAGCAGAAGATAGATATATTTGACAGGCTTAAGAACTGGAAAGCCTTGGTGTTCTTGGAGATGGCGGACAGAGTTTAGTGGATGAGGCTGGATACATCTGAGCAGAGCAGTTTGGACATGTGTTTTGATCCAAAGGAGCTCGCGGGTAAAAAGTCATCACTCACAGGTGAACACAGGTACTGGCGTCGGTCAGGAGGAACCAGCGTCGAACAGACAAATGCCGATGTCGGTCATGTGCAAACCAAAGCCGGCAGTGTCGGGCAAGATAAGACCGACGTCGGTCATGAAACCGACGTCGGCAGTATGTAAGACCGATGTCGGTCAGGAGGACCGACGTCGGCAGCAGGGACACCACAGGGTCGGTAGTCAGGGATAGATGCATGGAACCGACATCGGTCAGATGCAGACTATGGAGTGATCAAGGTCGGTCACTGTAACAAATTTTGGGTGGACAGCATGCTGTCAAGGAGTCTCAAACACCCATACGGAGGACTGAAGGCGTAAGTAGGCCCTCAAATTTGTTGTTCCTCTTCTTTATACATGTTGCTGATTGTAGAGCAGGAAGGATCAAGGAAACAGGTGTGAGTGTGGCATGGATGAGGATGTGATTCCTTGGAGGTAAACCAAACAGGTGTGTCTTGGTAGGGTTGCCAGCTGGATGAAAGCACAGAGACGAATGGATTCCTTAGTAGAAGAATAGAGAGAATGGATACATGAGACGGAAGACCAGGCATATGGTCTTGAGGAGCTGCAGGATAGTGGTACCAGGTTTGACAGGTGGAGGACGAAGCATGGCTTCAGTTAGTGTCAGGTAACTACTGTGGTTTGACTTACCAGGGGGATGATGATTGCAACATCATTCTATTGCTGTATGTGGATGGTATATTTGCTAGCAGGGTTAGTACATACAGGGTTTTGCTGAGCTAAGGGTAAGATTAGTTCAGTGTCATGTCATGAGGAGTTTGGAGCAGTGAAATTCTTTGACATGGGAGGCATGGAGATCACAGGTTGATTTTGTCTCGAGTGGGAGCTGATGTGAATCAGGTGTTGGCGAGGTTCGGGATGCAGAACCGGAGCACACTAAGGGCTGGACAGGTACAGTGTCTGAAATCACATGAGGTCTGGTATAGACCTGAGAATTCCCATGCAGTGGGAGCTGTCAGAGTTAGGAGCCAATTCGGGGAAGTGGGTTCTCAGGTTTTTTGAGAGGGACCGGCAGCAGGTGTTGCTATGCAGGGTCAGGACTTCACTACAGGGGTTGTAGGTTTGGATGTGGCAGGTTACTCAGATGACAGGTGGTACACCACGGGATGTGTGGTGGGTTGTCTTCAGGTGGGAGCTTGAAGAGGGATACAAACCAAGAAACAGATTAGATGGGGTACAGGTAC
Organism: Torreya grandis; assembly: GCA_037957365.1. Classification (NCBI taxonomy): domain Eukaryota; kingdom Viridiplantae; phylum Streptophyta; class Pinopsida; order Cupressales; family Taxaceae; genus Torreya; species Torreya grandis. The sequence continues at coordinate 401,212 of JARHVA010008472.1, read as the reverse complement.
AGGTACAGTGCAGCTGTTTATCTCCAAGTGGGAGATTGTTAGGATTGTGGAGCTAAAAGCTTCACTGATGCAAACAGGAGAGGAGGTTGCTGAAGGTTGCTAAGTTGCAGAGAAGTTGGGGTCGATATGATCAGCCGACGTTGGCAGGATAACAAAGGGAAGCAACCGACGTCGGTCATATATCGGCCGACATCGGTCACCTCTAGGCAGATAGGGACCGACGTCGGTCGCCTGTGTGGTTCGACTGCGAGCTAGTTATGGGCAGTTAGCTAACAAACCAAGTGTTTGCATGAAGAGATCTAATTTTAGACTCATAGCTGCGGATCTAATTATTGTAATTAGATGTCTAATTATTGTTTGGATGAGATCTATGTAATAGACTCATGGTTGTATTGGAAATGTGTGCTAGGGAGTAAGAGAGCATAATTATAAGCTCCTTCTGTGTGTGAGGTAGAGCAATGGTGCGTTCCTCCTAGAGCCACAGTACCAGGTGTGTTGGTGCTGGATTGGAGAGCCAGCTGGGTTCTTCAAGAGTGTAGGATCTTGGTCACAGTTGCATGGCCTATATAGGAGATCTACATGGTAAGTAAGATCATTGATCTGTAGGTGTATGTGTGTGCAAGGTTGAGGTTCATAGGTGAGCAGAACCGTTGTTTGATTTGCAGGTGTGCAAGGTCATATAGACAGCAACACAACAGGGAGCAGTATCAGGCAGGATCTACTTGGAGTACAGGTGTGAACTTGGATAGAGCAAGAGAGGAAGGCAAGGAAGTTCCTTCCATAAGTATGGTCTGTTGAAGTGCAGGTTATTGCAGGTTCATGGGAGATCTACTTGAAGTACCTTGAGTACTTGTGGAGTGTGTGGAGCACTTGTGTTGTGCATGGAGCATGGGAGGTGAACACCAACTCTGTATTTGAGTTGGGTGTTGGGACCTGTGAGAGGGAGAGCTTTGGGGAGAAGAAGTACTATTCACTTGAGGTGTGGGAAACCTCTGTAAGGTGGTGGAGAAGAAGTGGCATCTTCTTTATTGTATTCTTTTCTGTATAAAGTGTTAATATAAGTTGTGTATTGTCTCTCATATGCTGTGTTATTCTGAATTCTAGTTACTTGGTGAATCTGGTTTATTTTCGCATATTAAGTTGTTTGAAGTTTGGTAATCAATTGTATGTTTCTGGTTTCGCATCCTGACAAGTGGGATCAGAGCATGTTTGTTGTTCTAGATTCCTGACAAGTGGTATCAGAGCTAAGGTTGCAGGAAGCAGGTTATGTTTTGGTTACAGGGCACTCTCAGGGGTTTCTGATTGAGTGGGAGTAGAGCAAGGGCAGATCAAAGTAAGCTAAGAATGGAGGAGTTGAAAAGCAAAGAGGGTTACTCACGGTCTGATGGAAAGAAAGAGCAGGTAAAAGAACATTGTTGGTTGGTAACAGATCAGCATGAAGAAACTGAAGATACAGATGTAGCAGGTGTTGTTGCATAGGATGTGTTTGCAGGTTTCTTGGATAAAGTTGAATCTTGGATAAAAGATTCAGTTGCCTCTTTCCATGCAGCCCCAGGTAGAGGAGCTGGTAAGCCTTGCCAAAGAATTGGCAAAGGGGAAGTGAAGCTGAAATTGCAGGTGGCCAACACACAGGTGTTGATGAAGGTCATGCAGGTCCCAGGTCTGGAGATATGGCTAATTTCCTTAAAAAGATTGGGTGATGAGAGATGCACAAGAACTCTCACAGCGGTAGCACTTGAATTAGATGGTGGTAAGAAAATAGGTACACTTTATCTACTTGTTTATATTACTGATTCTTCTTCTATTGCGGAGACGTGGCTTCGTAGGCTTGGTCACATGAGCAGGAAGGAGATGCATGTTCTTAAGCGGAAGACAGATATATTTGACAGGCTTAAGAACTGGAAAGCCTTGGTGTTCTTGGAGGAGATGGCGGACAGAGTTCAGTGGATGAGGTTGGATACATCTGAGCAGAGCAGTTTGCACATGTGTTTTGATCCAAAGGAGCTCACAAGTAAAAAGTCATCACTCACAGGCGAACACAAGTACTGGCGTCGGTCAGGAGGAACCGGCATCGAACAGACAGATGCCGATGTCGGTCATGTGCAGACCAAAGCCGGCAGTGTCGGGCAGGATAAGACCGACGTCGGTCATGAAACCGACGTCGGCAGTATGTAAGACCAATGTCGGTCAGGAGGACTGACGTCGGCAGCAGGGACACCGTAGGGTCGGTAGTCAGGGACAGACGCATGGAACCGACGTCGGTCAGATGCAGACTATGGAGTGACCGAGGTCGGTCACTGTAACGAATTTTGGGTGGACAGCATGCTGTCAAGGAGTCTCAAACACCCATACGGAGGACTGAAGGCGTAAGTAGGCCCTCAAATTCGTTGTTCCTCTTCTTTATACATGTTGCTGATTATAGAGCAGGAAGGATCTAGGAAACAGGTGTGAGCGTGGCATGGATGAGGATGTGATTCCTTGGAGGTAAACCAAACAGGTGTGTCTTGGTAGGGTTGCCAGCTGGATGAAAGCACAGAGACGAATGGATTCCTTAGTAGAAGAATAGAGAGAACGGATACATGAGACGAAAGACCAGGCATATGGTCTTGAGGAGCTGCAGGACAGTGGTACCAGGTTTGACAGGTGGAGGAAGAAGCATGGCTTCAGTCAGTGTCAGGTAACTACTGTGGTTTGACTTACCAGGGGGATGATGATTGCAACATCATTCTGTTGCTGTATGTGGATGGTATATTTGCTAGCAGGGTTAGTACATACAGGGTTTTGCTGAGCTAAGGGTAAGATTAGTTTAGTGTCATGTCATGAGGAGTTTAGAGCAGCGGAATTCTTTGACATGGGAGGCATGGAGATCATAGGTTGATTTTGTCTCGAGTGGGAGCTGATGTGAATCAGGTGTTGGTGAGGTTCGGGATGCAGAACCGGAGCACACTAAGGGCTAGACAGGTACGGTGTCCGAAATCACATGAGGTCTGATATAGACCTGAGTATTCCCATGCAGTGGGAGCTGTCAGAGTTAGGAGCCAATTCGGGGAAGTGGGTTCTCAGGTTTTCTGAGAGGGACCGGCAGCAGGTGTTGCTATGTAGGGTCAGGACTTCACTACAGGGGTTGTAGGTTCGGATGTGGCAGGTTACTCGGATGACAGGTGGTACACCACGGGATGTGTGGTGGGTTGTCTTCAGGTGGGAGCTTGAAGAGGGATACAAACCAGGAAATAGATTAGACGGGGTACAGGTATAGGTACAGTGCAGTTGTTTATCTCCAAGTGGGAGATTGTTAGGATTGTGGAGCTAAAAGCTTCACTGATGCAAACAGGAGAGGAGGTTGCTGAAGGTTGCTGAGTTACAAAGAAGTTGGGGTCGGTCTGATCAGCCGACGTCGGCAGGATAGCAAAGGGAAGCAACCGACATTGGTCATATATCGGCCGACGTTGGTCACCTCCAGGCAGACAGGGACCGACGTCGGTCGCCTGTGTGGTTCGACTGCGAGCTAGTTACGGGCAGTTAGCTAACGAACCAAGTGTTTGCATGAAGAGATCTAATTTTAGACTCATAGCTGCGGATCTAATTATTGTAATTAGATGTCTAATTATTGTTTGGATGAGATCTATATAATAGACTCATGGTTGTATTGGAAATGTGTGCTAGGGAGTAAGAAATCATAATTATAAGCTCCTTCTGTGTGTGAGGTAGAGCAATGGTGCATTCCTCCTAGTGCCACAGTACCAGGTGTGTTGGTGCTGGATTGGAGAGCCAGCTGGGTTCTTCAAGAGTGTAGGATCTTGGTCACAGTTGCATGGCCTATATAGGAGATCTACATGGTAAGTAAGATCATTGATCTATAGGTGTATGTGTGTGCAAGGTCGAGGTTCACAGGTGAGCAAAACTGTTGTTTTATTTGCAGGTGTGCAAGGTCATATAGACAGCAACACAATAGGGAGCAGTATCAGGCAGGATCTACTTGGAGTATAGGTGTGTACTCGGATAGAGCAAGAGAGGAAGGCAAGGAAGTTCCTTCCATAAGTATGGTCTGTTGAAGTGCAAGTTATTGCAGGTTCATGGGAGATCTACTTGAAGTACCTTGAGTACTTGTGGAGTGCGTGGAGCACTTGTGTTGTGCGTGGAGCATGGGAGGTGAACACCAACTCTGTATTTGAGTTGGGTGTTGGGACCTGTGAGAGGGAGAGCTTTGGGGAGAAGAAGTACTGTTCACTTGAGGTGTGGGAAACCTCTGTAAGGTGGTGGAGAAGAAGTGGCATCTTCTTTATTGTATTCTTTTCTGTATAAAGTGTTAATACAAGTTGTGTATTGTCTCTCATATGCTGTGTTATTCTGAATTCTAGTTACTTGGTGAATCTGGTTTATTTCCGCATATTAAGTTATTTGAAGTTTGGTAATCAATTGTATGTTTCCGGTTTCACATCCTGACAAGTGGGATCAGAGCATGTTTGTTGTTCTAGATTCCTGACAAGGAACCCTCTAGTATAATAATAACTTATAGGTGATGTAGGTGTCTTACCTTGATAACCCTAACAAACCTAATGATATTGATATTAGTATAAACTAAGTGGTAGAAGGTCCTCTAAAATATGTGATATATCTCTGATGTAGGGGTCTCTCTAATAATGGTCTTTATGGGAGAGTATGCATATGTGTCAATACTATAGGAGTAGACCCCGCCTACACTATTAGATCTACTAAACTCTATGATTTATGCATAAGAAATATACTCTGATTTGTAATTGATAAATATGAAATATATGGTAATGGTAGCTATTATTGAAGGTTATTGAGTTATAATTTTAGGTTGTGTTATCTGAGTTGGTTGAGTTGGACACACTATATGTTTAATAATTTTATTTATTAGGGGAGTTAAATATTGACCATTATTTGTTTTTTGAAGTCCTTCCTAGATAATAGTGATGAAATCATCTTGTATATCCATATTTTTGAACATAAAATCTTGTAATTATTGTTTATCAGTCTCATCAAATCCATTAGTAAATTATGCCATTCTAGTTTGAAAGCTATGAAATAAAGTTTTGTAAATTTTGAACCTTTGAAGAATATTAATATAATAAATATTACAAAAATAAATATCAAATCAAATATATTATTTTATAAATAAAATCTAAGTATAAATATAAAAAGGATAGAAACCATAAGTGTGTCTAAGGGTTAGGGTTTTTTTAATTTAGGGTTGCTTTGAAGAAATCAAAATTATATTTAAATAAATGAAACCATTATGTGAAATTTATTTAATGATATAGATTATGCCAAAAAAACATAAAAACAAAAGTATGTAACCCTAATTTAATGCACAAAAATTTGGTGGATGCAAGCTAGGGTTTTGAGTAATATTCAAATTAAGTCAAGTTCACCAAATGTTTTGACCTTTTAGGGTTTTAGTAATTAAAATTATAAGTTGGATTAAAGTGAAAAGTTATATAAATTAGTGAAATAATATGCAATAAATAACCACTAATTTATTATAGAATTTGGCTTGCTTTAAATCTCTAAAAATAGTAATAAATATGTGCAAATAGAGACTTATCTAGAAAATAATTATCACAAAAGAATTGGGTGTTGAAAACTAGGTTAAAAATAGGTCTAAATGTATCAACAAGGTATTTAGGTTATATTATACCCTGGATAGTAGTGCCCCTTCGAAACAGTAGTGCCATGTGGTTCTAGTATCATGAAAATCATCCTAGTGTCCTCTTTGCAGGATTGCTCCTAAATTTTGAGGGCACTTGCACCTATCTTTTTGGGTTATATTCTTGTGTGCAAAAAATATATAATTTTTTGTTATGCCTAAAATAGTTGATTTATATTTCAAACTCTAATCCTCCTTGAAAGTATGGCATGAGTTGAAAATATGCATTCTTTATTAGTATAGGCTAGACATCCTCAACACCACACTATGAAGAGTTGCCTACATACCAATACTCTAAGGAGGGAGGAAGCCCAATGTAGTTTTACCACCTAGTATTTGGTGTAAGTGAAATTTAATGATAAAATGATATTGGTTTTGAATTCCTTGAGTGTGCTTGAGATTGGAGATATTTGAAATTTGGGCTTTGGGCTATTGTAGATCGTAGTATGTATAATTAGGGTAGAATAGGAATTAATAACCATGATTTTGCTCAACTTGTTTCTTATTTAAATGTGATTTTTTTCATCTATTTTACATCTCCTGAATATAGGTCAAATAGTCTTATATTTAAATAAATTCATAGCTTGTGTAAATAATAAAATGTGCTTAGGCCAACCTTAGGAGGGGTAAACATTTGAAAATATATCCATTCAAGAGAGTTAGGGAAAGGGAAAATACAACCATGTTGGGGACACTATCATCAAGTGGCTCTAGTGTCCTTAATGTGGCACTAGTGTGCAACTAGTAGGCTACTGGACACAAAGGTTTAAGATCTAGGAATATAGGTCTGGTACTATGTTTCAAATAACTGGAGATGTCTATGGCTTGTGCAATGGTTAGAAAAGTGTGATAAATACTATGATAGGTATAAGGATAATATAGGAATAGGTTATCTAAAGAAACACTCTTAGCATCCAAATACCACTTTTAGGTGATTATAATCACATTTGGAAGAAATAATTATTTTTTCCTTACTTGATTGAGATTTTATTTCTTTCATAACTGCACCCAAGGCTGATTCTTTTTTTCCTTTCCTTTTTTAATGTTATAACCTTGGTCTGATTCTATTAAACCAAAAGAGGGGTTCTCTTGGGATCTTAACATCAATTTAGGTCATTTGAAGGAATCAAAATGTTACTCTAAATAATCTATCTAAAAGGCATCCCTAACTGAGAAAAGGTTCTTTGAGGTTCATTATCCATCTTCATAAAAGATAGATTATTTTTAGGCTCTAGATGTTTTTTCATCCTAAAAAAAGGGGATGTCTTAGAAATTAAAGGTTGTTAGGGGGACCTTGATTCCCTAGAAGAGAATAGTCTACCTTTCTTTTTAGGAAAAGATTTCTCAAAATTTTCTTTAAGAGGCATACTCCCTATTCTTAATTAAGAGTACAAGGATTATCAGAAGGGAAAATCCTCCATAATAAATTAGGGCATATTTTTCAAAAGATAACTATGACCCTTAGCACGGTCATAAACAACCATGTAAGAAATATCCTTATTTTTGTATGAATCAATAATAGGTTATTATTATAATTGATAAAACTCATTAGGTTCCTATATCCCTCTTGATGGCTTCTAATGGATCACCTTTGCCACCTTATTTTATAGGTTTAGACAAATCTTTCTATCATGACCAATTGAATGATAGAATTTATATATGGAATCATTTATTTCATAAACTATCTTCTAGACCAAGTTCCCAACTTTTGATTTAAGTTGGATACTGTTAAACACTAGTTTATTTGTCTAGATATAAACATTAATCATGGCTTCAACCAACCTTATTTTTATTCTAGCCACCAGGTCAATAGAAATTAGTTGTCCAATAACATGGATAATTTTGAGGAAAACCTCATCCTACCAAAATTCTAATGGTAACTTAGGTAAAAAAATACACATTGAAAGCTCCATTGGAGTGTGTCAGTGAAGAATAAACCCAAGTTTCTATTTCCTAAGAGATATCAAGGATTTACAAAAATACCATGACCCTCCTTTCAATGCCTTCTCACATTCCCTCAATGTTATTACAAGATAAAAATATTATTATTTCCCCATAGTTCTCATTTTGTCTTAAGGATTTCATGAGAATTTTTAAGTAAATATTCACCAAATAAAATAAGGTAAAAATCCAAGAGGTTATTGATTTGATCACATATGCCATTGATAAGATTTAAATATCTTTGATAGTATAATAATATATTTTAAATGATCTATCTAATATTTCAACATTAGTGACCCAAAAGTGTATATGTATAGAGTTACCTATTGGCCATTTTGGCCCACATAAAAAGATTCACCTAGACCTAGAGAGAAGCCTAATAGGGTCCTAATTGAAGAAAGGTCAAATGGCTTAAAATCAAGATCAACTAGAAAATGGAGGGATCCAAGTAGGTCCTCGTGAGGTTCATAGTCATTCAAAGGTACGAAAAATATTTCACAAGCCTTAGAAAATCATTAGAACCTTAAAATATGAATAAAACATGAATTGTGCCAGTTTGAAGGACCAAACTATCAATAGGACATCATGGGAAAATAAGTAGACTAGTTCACTTGTGCATTTTATAAATACACCTTAAAAATCCCCATAATCTAAAGGATATCAACACTAGGTATTTATTCATGTTGAGATCATATTTTGAATGTTTCATGCTTGTGAGATATTTCTATCTAAATATATAAGTATTTAAACTTGAGCCTACAAGACAAAAAGTAAAATTATACTTGGAAAAGTTTTCAACTTTATTTGGCTAAAGTGTTAATATAATTATTTTGGGTTTTTGGCTAAGTGTTGAGTTTTGTCAAGCAAGGGTTATGTGGTAAAATTCCTAAGGACTTAATTATTTTAAGAAAATTGCTAGAGAAAAAATCTTGAGGACCCAAATCTTTTGGGAATATTATCTGAGATAATTTCCTTGAGGACATATTTATTTTGGAAAAAATGTACACAACAAAGATTTCATGGAAAAAATATCAAGGACTTAGTTGTTTCAATAAAATTCGCTAAGAAATAATCTAGAACACAAATATTTTGGGAAAATTATCTCAAGACAATTTCCCCAAGGACATAATTCTTTTAGACAAAATGTTCGCATCAATGGTTCTAAAAAAGATAAAAGATCGATGCAAAAGCTCTGATAGAATGGTTTGTCTCAGAGAAATTGTTCCAAAGGAATGCCAATCATGCAAGTGTCAAAATTAAGCTCAATAATTAATCTTTTGTGGTCCAAATATTTATGGTCATGTAGATGTCAAATACATTCATTTATATGTTAAATGAAGTTCATGTGAATGTCAAATTCAAGCCATGAAAAATAACTATTAAAGTTCAAAATTGATGGTTTCACTAATTTTCAATACATTCACACAAATGTTAAATATGGGCATGCAAACATCAAATTAAGGTCTTGTGATTTATCCATTTTATTTCAATTTTTGGGTCAAGGTAAATATGATAGTTTTCATTCATTCGTACATCTTAGTATAATGGTGCAAGATCGAGTCAACATGTCAAAGGAGTCATAAGATCTAAATTAATTAACCATATTAATTCACACAAAGTAGATCTAAAGTGTGTAGGATGTCAAAAGGTTAAGGATGTGATAGTAGGGATCTATGGGACCAAGAGAAACAAGGCAATTTGGAGCTATTTAATTGGTTTCAGTCATTTTTTGATGGCTAAATTTAAACCTAAGGAGCTTTCTCATTGGAGAATGAGTAATTTTTTGACCAAAGCAAGTAAAATCACAGAGCTGAGTTTGAGTCTAGTTTAGTTTAAACTAGATCCAACATTTCAAAGGATGCCACTAGGGTAAACATGTATACTTCAACGGATTCATCCTTAGAGCCAGTTGTATAAAAGTGACCCTTCTCTCCACTCTTACAAACCATGACAAACTAGTAAAGGGAAATTAACACCATGACAAAACTCTATTAGATTGATCTAATTATTTTTATCTAAATTTATGATGGAACCCATCTCATAGTAACTTCATCCTATCATTACAACCATAAATAAGCATTAGTGAAGGAATAATGTAATGGTATAACTGATTGAAGTGACTTGGATCAATCAAGAAGCTTTAATGAGCATAAATGTAGAGGTAGTTATAACTATGGTTCAAATGGAGATGTGATCATTTTATTCATTTCTTTTTAGTACCAAAATCTATCTCTCTTGATCCCCTTTTATATAAATATGGTCTTTGAGCTATTGTTGAACATCCTTTAAGATAGTATGACTAGACCCTACCAAAAATTATATTTTACACCTCTTATAATAATGAATAGAGACTTTTACAATTATTTACCTTTATATAATTAATTTTTTATATTTGTTTGATATGAGAAAGTGGTTCAAATTCCATTTGCAGGTCCAAGTTCAACCTAAATACTAATAAACTTTTCTTTTAGGTCATCTAGCATGTTTTAATGTTGATGTCTCAAGTATAGAGTGGACTCTTGAATGTAAGTGTTTTCAATCAAGCCTTACCCTCATTTCACTCTAGCTTAAGTCCATCAAATTGACCTCTAAGATAAGTATTATTTCTTAGAAACCATTGTAAGCACTGCATTATTTCTAATCATAGCATATTAGTGTTATAATGAGTTTGATCTTTAATGTGGATGTTTAAACATTAGGTGCATCACTACATGTTAGAATAGGGTTTAATTTATGCAATCCCTTAATTTTTTTCACCCTAACTTGTTTAGGTCTTATAAAGAGATATTCACACTATAATATATAATTAATATCCTCATTAAAGACCTTAGAGGTATAATCTAGATATAGGCATCCCATAACCTTACATCATTCCCATGTTAGTCTAGGTATGAGTTAGACTTGAGCAATCTGATCTATATTGGTTTTTATCTAGATAGCTAACAATTTTGGCATGCTCAATGGGACCACCTATTTACATAATTTTGCATATTTGAGTATAGCAGAAAATTCTAGTGTTTCATTTCTAGATTTGAATATTTTTCATGCCCCTAAGAATTGTCACAAGATCCTCTACAAAAGAGAAAGAGAAAAATTTATCTGAGCTATCTTTCCAATCAACAAAGAATAAGAAACCCTCTTAGTCAAATCCTATACCTACACCTCTCATTCCCCCTATTATTGCACAAAATCTTCATATTCAAGCCAATATTTTTTAGCCAAACATTGTTATAAATCCCATACCTTAGATGGTTGTTCCTAAGAGGCAATCCTTTGTGACATTCAATGGTAGTAGTCCTCTGAGTTTTAATCAATGGGATGATATTGCAATCTCAAATTTTAAGGCTCTTCCTTATTTTATAGGATAAAATCTAGTTACTCTTGTAGAACATATTGTAGATATTGTTAACCTTTGTTTAGTGCACATGTGACTCATGAAAATGTAGTAATGAGATTGTTGATAAATTATTTCAAAGGGAAAGCACTTCAATGGTATAGAGGATTGGCTCTTGCATGAATCAACAATTGGGATGAATTTGGAGAGGTCCTATGTAAGTACTTTGAGGACAAAAGTGACCACTTCTCACTTGAAGATCAACTTACAATAATCATTAGATTCAATCATGAATTCATGGTGGATTTTAACTATAGGCTCTAGAAGACTTGGGAAAAAATTATTATAGTGATCAAGCCTACACCCAACTATGTTTTTTTGTACTATTTGAAGTCCCTCAATTTAAATGTAGTTGTGATGATTCAATCCATGGGAGGGAACACTATACTTGACGATTTTTAAATATCAATCAAGGCTAAGAATTGAGTTATAATAGAAGAGAAGTTGTCTCCAAGGTCACCAATGCCTTTCCTTCCAAAAATCCACCCAACTACTCAAACTATTTCTCCACTTCTACATTAAAGAAAGTTTAATCAAATAGAAGGTGATCAAGCAGATAGACTGGGGAAGATAAAAAGTCTTCTCAAGACTCATAACAAGTTTATTGTAATGGAAATAAAACAAGCTCCACCATACAATCCATATAATAATACTAACCAAAATTATTAGCATAATAGGCCATCCTATCAGTCCAATCAACAAGGATAAGGGAAAAATTCTTAGTGAAGGTAATAAAATACTAATGCTCTAAGAAATTTTAGAGATGTTATGATAAATTAGAACGATTATGCTCAGGAAGGGAAATGGTATAATCATTGGAATCAAGGAAATCACATAGCAGTGGCACCAACTAGTGAGACCTCACATCAGTCTTATATGCAACAGAGCTTAGCTCATCCTCTACATGAAAACTAGCCAAATAAGGAATCCTCTCTAATACATGGAGAGACTCCTTCATTCACTCAAGATGAAGTGCCAAATCAACAAGGAAGATAGAATGGTAAAGAACTTATTGAAACCAAATTTGCAAAATTTCAAGAAGGTGAGGATCTTTTTGAGATCATAGTTGTAAATCAAAGTCAAAATATAACCAATGGTGATAATTAAATTTCAGCCCATAATAAATCCAAGAAAAGGGTAATTTTTTATGGTTCAGGTCCTAATAAGGTAGTCACATTTCCTTCTTATCCACCAAAAAAGACCACCACTCATGAGCTGCCTCAAAAGACATCAAATCAACTAGTTTAAGATCCAAAGGGGTAAAATGTGAAAGGGACTTACATCTCCCAATTCACATAACATCTAGGAGCCCCTCTTATTCTAAAAGTATAGTCAAGGATATTTAATTATCCACTTAATATTATGGATCATACGAATAAATTTTTGGTATCAATTTAAATGTGGGAGACATTGCTAATTCTAAGACAAAAAGAGTATATACAAGAAGATCTTTCAAAACTCAATATCTTTGATGGACCACCTAAAAAGTAAAGTGTAAGTGTTTTTCTAAGACTCAATATCCTAAGGTGATTAAGCCTCCTCCATTATATCTTTTATTCTCATAGGAGATTGTTATGTCCATAATTTTATGCTTGATAGTGGAGGTAGTACTTCTGTCATGCCTAAATACATAGATGACAAACTAGGGCCTAAGTATGAACCTCAAGAAAAGGGAGTGTTACAATTAAATGGTTTTTATACTAAGGCTATGGGCATCCTCAAAGATCTTAATATTTTATTTGATTCTTGTCCAAATTTCACCATTTTATAGGATATATTGATTTACCTCTATACCTTACACTATGTCTATCTAGGGATTTCACTACTAAATAGGAGATTATCTTTATTCAGATTGTTCATACATGGTTTTTATAAATATATATGAAACTAAATTCACTATAAGATATGATCCTATTTATATATTTCACCATGAACCATATATGCCAAATATGTCTAATATGAACTACAATATTTCAAAGGAAGATGAGGGTACCATTGATCAAGAACCTTCTAAACTAATTAAAGGAATATTGAATAAAATCTTGGATTAGTGAACTTATGATAAACATGGGTATGACCCATACATAGGTATTGAAGAAGTTAGTTCTGGTGTATAATGCATGCACAAAGAAGGTGGCTCATTAGCTAGTCTAACCAAGCCAAATCAAGATCAAGAGGGAGTATGGAATCTATACTTTGATGGATCTAGATTAAATAATGGGAGATGGGATGGTGTCATGTTAATTTTAACTCATAGTCAAAGGTATTATTATTTAGTTAGATTTTAGTTCAATTGCACATCAAATACTACACAATATGAAACTCTTATTCATGGTATTTAATAGGGTAGAAAGAGTGGTATTAAGCTTTTGTAGGTGAAAGGTGATAGTGATTTGGTAGTGAAAAATAAGAGGGTTAAGTGCATAAAATAACCCCCTCCTAAAGGCCTAAAACATAGATTTTGGGACCTCATGGAATATTTCCTAGCATTTGATATCCACTCCATTCCTAGAGGACCCAATCAACATGCATATAGACTTGTTGTCATAAGAACGCAATATGATATAGTGGAATAAATCAAAGACAATAAATATTAGACACAAATAAATTTTATATCTAGGCCTTCAATTTCATACAATGAGGTGAGTTGGCAAGTATTTGATAGTGATAAATAGATAGCCTATTTCTTACAAAATGAGGCAAAATTTTACTTAAAGAATCATAATAAATTGTAACACCAATATGAGGATAAGATTTTGAAATTGAGATAAAAATATATGACTAATGTGTTATTAACTTTGGAGAACATTTTAAATGAATATTATCAACATAGAAAGGACAAGGTAAGACTTTCTTCAAAAGAAGAACATTATGAGCAAGTTCACATCACTGAAGGTAATCAACTCAAGTGGGGTAAAGTGAACATTGATTCTAAGAGAATATCTTTCATTTCATTATTTAATGAGTATATGTATTTATTTTCTTATTAATACCATGATTTTAAAAGGTTTGAGCCCAAATTAGCAAAATGTACTATTATGCTTATACAAAATGCAAAACTAGTAAGATAGAAGAAAAGGCCCATCAACCACAAGGTTGAAATTCTCATGAGAATGGAGATTACCAAAATTATTGAGTCAAGTATAATATTTCCTATAAATAACTTAACATGTGTAGAAAACCTTGTACCATTGAGAAAGATTAATGGAGAGATAAGACTATGTCTTTATTTTATAGATTTGAATAAAGTGCCACTGAAAGACCACTATCCTCTTCCCTCCATAGATCAAATATTGAAAAGGTTATTAGGTTCACAAATGTTCTCCTTACTAGATAGGTACTTAGGTTAAAACTAGATATTGGTGAAAGAGCAATATCAGTATAAAACAACTTTCATAACCAATTAGGGTATTTATGCCTATCAAAAGATGCATTTTGGGCTCTCTAATGTTAGAGCCACATTCCAAAGGGAAATGGATGTTTCCTTTTGAGTAATTTTGTGTGAAATTTTCTTAGTTTACCTTGATGAAATCAATATATTTTAAAAATATCTTAATTATCATCTAACACACTTGAGAGTTATTTTTGATAGATATAAATAATTTGGAGTTTCATTAAATCCAAAGAAGTGTATCTTTTCAGTGCATGAGAGGAGACTACTTGGGAATTTAGTTTCAAAATATGGTCTTTATATTTATCCATATATAATAGAATAAATATTTTATATATCATTACCAAAACATAAGAAAGGATTGTAAAGCTTATTAGTTAAGATCAATTTCATCAGAAGTTTTGTACCTAGATTTGTAGAAATGGCAAGGCCACTCAATCGAATGCTAAAGAAACATCAAGAATTTTCATGGAGTAAGGAGGGTGAGATAATATTTAAATCCATAAAATAAGAAATAAACCAAGATCCTACCTTTCTTAATCCATATTTTAGTACAATTTCAGCCATGCTTATGCAATAGAATAATCAAGGTTTATAGTAACCATTTGCTTTTTTAGTCAAGATTGAGAAGACTATGAGGAGAGGTATTATTTTTTTTTAAATAATTTTATTTATTTTTAATAATTTTAAAAAAAATTAGACATTTGGTTTAAAATAACAAGATTATACTAATGGTAACTCATCCTAGTGTGAAGGATTTTATCCTCAATAGAGACTTAAGTGAAAAGAGAGTTGGATGGGTCACTAAGTGCCTAGAATATGATATTGAAGTGAAGGTAAGAAAACTATTTTGAGGTAAAGTATTGTGTTAAAATCTTGTGGAATTTTTTAAATAAGAAAATGATATGGTTTTGACACTTCAAGGCACCCAATAGGAAGTTGAAACTACTCCTCCATCCAATTGGACACAAGACGTTACTAGATTCCTTGAAATAGAAAAATTTCCAATGGAATTAGATGCACCAAGGGAAAGATATTTTAGGTTTCAATTAGTAACATAAATTATGATTTATGGAGTGATGTTTAAAAAGGACATTAGAGGTATGCTTTAAAGGTGTGTTGACGCTAATAAATTTGATAAGCTTTTTGAACATTTTCATTATAGTCCTTATGGAGGCCACTTTTTATATAAGACCATGATTTAAAAAATCATTATATATGGTTAATTTTGGCCAAATTTATTTAAATATGAACATGCATTTGTTAGAAAGTGTTCAAAGTGTATAATGTATATAGATAAATAGAGACTAGCTACTATGCCATTAAAGCCTACTCAGGTTGATAAGCCTTTCGTGAAATGGGGTCTAGAATTCATTGGCATGATACATCCTCCATATAGTACTGGTCATACATGGGTATTAACAACTACAAACTATTTTACTATGTGGGTGAAGGAATTACCTTCAAAGGAGGCAAATGAGAACTTTGTGCTTGAGTTCTATGAGAGTCTAGTCACCCATTTTGGAGTACCTTATACTATAATATCAGATAATTATATGTAATTAAATAATGGAAAGGTATGTGAATTGGATCTTGATCAAGGTATTTATCTGACATCTTCATCAAATTACTATCCACAAGGTAATGGACTAGTTGAGTTCACTAACAAGAACTTGATTCAGATCATCAAAAGACCACTAGAAGATAATCAGAGATCTTGAAATACAAAGATGAATATTGATTTATGGGTTGATATGATCACCCCCAATAATTCCATTGGTAATTCACCTTATTTCTTAGCTTATGGGAGAGAATCAAGGCTACCTATCTCACTAGAGCTCCTAGCTTTGGAACTTGCACACCAACTAGAGCTTATAGAAAGTGATGCAATAGAGCTTAGGATGAATGATATGAGAGAATTGGAAGAGATAAGAGATGGATCCTTGTATACCATGTGGTCTAACCAATAATAAGTGAATAATAATTTTGATAAAATAGCTTTATCAAAGACATTCCAACAAGGTGACATAGTCCTCAAATGGGATGAGGACCATACAAAACTAGGAAAACACTCTAAGTTTGAAAGCCTTTAGAGTGGACCTTATGTCATCATAAGTTTTATGGGAAATAATGCCTTTGAGCTTGTTAGATTTAATGCAGAGAACCTTCCCATCCTTGTTAATGGGAGGTATCTTAAGTTTTGCTATTAGTTTGATCTCATTCTCTTTATACATTGGTAGATATGTCTATTTTTTCTTCTAAGTGCCTTTACACATTGATTTATTGGTTGTTTAGTTAGTTTTGGTATATTTTATTAATTTATTGTTGTTTTTGGGTTCCCCATTACTCTAAAAAGTGATTTAAGAATCAATCAAGGTCCCTTTTGTAAGCAGTACCTTATTCATTCACGTCATCATAAGCAAGCTTGGTCAATAACTAAGTTCCATGACTAGTAGGTCAGTTAAGACATTTGAGTCATCATAAATGGTGGCCATTTTGACCCACCTAATAATATTTAACTAGATCTAGAGAGAAGCCTATTGGGGTCCCAATTAAATAAAGATCAAATGGATTACAACATGGAAAATAGAGGGATCCAAGTAGGTCCTCATGAGGTTCACAAGCATTCATAGGTATGAAAAAGGTTTCACAAGCCTTAGAAAACCATTTGAACCTTAAAATATGAACTATGTAAGTTTTAAGGACCAAACCATCACTAAGACATCATGTAAAAATAAGTAAATTGATTCACTTATGAATTTTATAAATGTACCTCACAAATCCTCATGATCCAAAGGATTGTAGCACTAGGGATTTCTTCATGCTAAGATCATCCTCTAAAATTTTCATGCTCGTGTGAGCTTTATATCTCAATATCTAAATGTTTAAAGTTGAGCCTATAGGACAAAAATCTAAGTTATACTTGGAAAAGTTTTCAACTTTATTTGGCTAAAGTGCTAATATAATTAATTTGGGTTTTGGCTAAGTGTTGAGTTCCATCGAGAAAAGGTTACAAGGAAAAAATATTGAGGAATTAATTCTTTTGAGAAAATTGGATGACCAAAAATTTATAAGACCTAAATCTTTTAAGAAAATTGTCTGAGACAATTTTCTCCATGACATATTTCTTTTAGAGAAAATGTCTGCAGCAAAGGTTCTATGGAAAAAATATTGAGGATTTAATTATTTCAAGAAAAATTTCTAAGAAAGAATCTTGAATACCCAAATCTTTCAAGAAAATTATTCTATATAATTTCCCTAGGGACATTTATTTCAAATAAAATGTCTACAATTATGGTTCTAACAAAGACAAAAGACCGATGCAAAAGCTCTGACATAATAGTTTGTCTTGAGAAATTATTCCAATAGAGTGATGTTCATGCAAGTATTAAAATTAAGCTTATAAATTAAAATTTTTGGGTGAAAAGATTTATGGTTTCACAAAAATCAAATACATTCATGCAGATGTAAAATGATAGGTGTGTGAATGTCAAATTTTAGTCATAAAAAATAACTATTGAATTTCAAAAGTGATGATCATGTAGACATCAAATACATTCATGCAGATGTTAAATATGATCACATGGATGTCAAAATTTGGTCTTGTGAGTTATCCATTTTAGTTAAATGGGTGGGTCTAGAGAAATCTGATGGTCTGAGTCATTTTTTTATTGTAAAATTTGAACCTAGGGAGCTTTGTCATTGGAGGTCAAAGGACCAGATTTTTGACCAAAGAAAGTAAAATCATGGATCTATGTTTGAGTCTGGTCTAGTTTAAACTAGATCCAACAATTTTAAGGATATCACTAAGGTAGACACGTAGACTTCAATATCTTCATCACCAAATCTGGTTGTATGAAAGTGACCCTTCTCTCCACTCTTGCATGCCATGGCAAACTAGTAAAGAGTAGTTAGCACCATGAAAAAACTCTATTAGATAGATCTAATTATTTTAACTACATTGATTCCAAAACCTAACTCAAAAAAAATTTATCTTTCCATTGTAACCATATATAAGCATTGGTGAAGGAATAATGTAATGGTGAAATTGATATAAGTTACCTAGATCATTCAAGAAGCTTGAATGAGCATAAATGGAGAGGTAGTTGTAACTACAGTTCAAATGGATTTATGTTCATTTTGATTCCTTTTTTTAGTTCCAAAATCCCTCTCTCTTTTTCCCCTTTTCTATAAATATGGCCTTTGATCTATTACTGAACATCCCTCAGGCTGGTATAATTAGACTCTACCAAATATTGTATTCTTCACCTCTTCAAACAAATAATAAAGCATTTATAATTTGTTTACCTTTATGTACTTATGTTTTTGTATTTGTTTGATATTAAAAACTAGTTCATCTTCCCTTTGTAGGTCCAAGTTTAACCTAAGTACTAATAATCTTTCCTTTTAGGTCATTTAGTGTGTCTTAATGTTGGTGTCTCAGGTATAGAGTGTACTACTGATTGTAAGTGATTTTAATCAAGCCTTATCCTCATTTCCCTCTAGTTTAAGTCCATCAAATTTACCTATAAGTGAAGTGATATTTATTGGAAACCATTTTAAGCACTACATTAGTTATATTCATAGTCTATTAGTGTGTTAATGAGTTCAATCTTGAAATTAGATATTTGAACGTTCGGTGCATCACCACATGTTAGAATAGGTTTTAATTTGTGCAATACCTTATATATTTTTACCCAAACTTGTTTATGTCTTATAAATAGAGGTCCAAACTATCATATCTAAGGAACTAGCCTCATTAAAAACCCTAGAGGTCTGATCTATATATAGGCATCCCATAGCCTTAGATCATTCCCATGTTAGTCCAAGTATGAGTCAAACTTAAGAAATTTGATCTCTATTGGGTGCTATCTAGATATATAACATTACCATAATTAATGATTCACAAATTGAACAAAATTATTAGATATGTTCTTAGGCACTACAGGCTAGACAATTGGTCTTTCTAAACAAATCCAACTATCACTCTAGAAAATTCAACTAATAAAAATCTAATTAAATTTTATCAAAATCTATGTAATTTTATGAGTGAGTTCTATTTTGTATTCTTTAGGTTTATTTTATTTTTATAAATAAGAGCTTTTATATTTATTTCAAAATGCTACTTTTTCATGATGATATGGTGCCAATATTGTATATAAACACATTCATTGTAAAATATTTTTATGAGAAATAATTATTGAGACTCAATGTGCTTTAGAAACCTCTTGGGGTGTTTTGTGAGTTTTCTAAACTTTTGATTTCTCAAATTCTTGATTAATACTATAAATGTTTTATATTCAATATTCATTGCATGATATTTAACTAAATTCATATGGATATATTAGATTGAATGATTAACTAATCTTGTCATCTTATTAGTTATTTGTTCTTACAATTAATTATAGTAGATGAAATTTTTGTTAATAGATTTACTCTATAATTTTATCTTAAATATATGATATTATTAACATTTATTCACAAGTAAACAATCATTAAGCTCTCTAGTATATTTGTGATATTTTATGTAAATTGGACATAACGAATATTGGATTACATGTAGTAGGCTTCATGAAATGTTTGTTTTAGAAAAAATATCTTAAGTCTCAAATATATACACATGTATTTTATTCCCTACCCTCAATTCATTTTTGATGTTTTCTTTTATCATAAGTTTTTCATGTAACATAGCATCAATGTGAATATCCATGTTAAATTATTTTTTAATATCATTTATAAGGTACATAATTATCTCACATGGAAAGACTTCCAACAAGTAAAAATATCATCAACCTAACCTAGATACTCACCATGTCTACATATGGTAGTCATAACCTATAAATCATGACCAATAATCCTAAAATTAGAGGGTGGAAACCCATAATCCTATTATAATTAATCAAAATTACTCATCAATAATTTAGTTTGCACTACAAGGATAACCCATAACCAATATTTTTTTTTGAGAGTTTATACTAAATTTATATTAAATAATATTAAATTCTCACCATAATCAAGTCTCAAGGACCCAAATAATTTCACCAATTAATAATAATTTTAGACCATATATACACATGGCTACTTGGATAACTATAAAAATAATTAATGTCCAATGAGATGTTCATGAACTACCAAGGAACCATGAAATATAGATTCCAAGTTACTCCCACAATGGAGGTAAAATAATAGAATAAAATATCACATATTTTAATTCTTCTCTCAAACTTTTTAATGTATAACATGAGTATGATACATGTATAATATTCCCATTTTGATTTCAATATGATGCATATAATTGGTTTCTTAATTTCCCTAAGAATTTTATCAATCATTGGAATACATTTTACATTAATTTCTTATGTCAGCTTAGATGAATAATAGACTTTATTGTCCTATCCCAATAGTCTATTATTATAAGAGAACCCAATAAATGAATCAAATATTTCAATTCAATAATTTCAAATATGTACATTTAGATCACACCCTTATACTAGGAAAATTCTTCATTATCCCTTGGGATGTAAATAAGTGCATTATAACTAATAACCATTATCTTCCATATAAATGAAACACAACTTAATGAATTTACATGATATTATGTTGAGGCTATAAAAATTTATATAAATTTGAATCCTTAAGGAAATATCATTATAAATATCAATAAAAACATACCAATACATAATCACATTCTAAATGCTCATTAGAACTTTTTCTTACTCAATTTGATTGCAATCACCAATATGTTACATTTGATGCATGATACCCCAAATAAAAGCTTATATTTTTTAATGATCATATTATTTGAAACATTAAAATATATATATATATATATATATATATATATATATATATATATATATATATATATATATATATATATATATATATATATATATATATATATATATCCTATCTATTAGTAAACACCCAAACATTACCAAAAAAATCACTAGAAAATAAGTTAGATGTCATCTAATGTATGGTATGAAAACTTATAAATTAATTTATTCTACTTCATAAACAAGTTGTAAATGATATTGGGCAAAAAATCTATAAACTTAAAAAATCATAGGTATAAATATTGATTTAATTTTTAAAAAATAATCCTTATCCATCACCAAATAAACTACCCAAAATTAACATTTTTGAACTAACACTTTTTAACTAGTGCAAAATTCATAATATGGACTAGCATGGATAAATAAATTGTATTAAGTTATAAAATTTATTTTAAATATTATAAAATAATATTTAAGGATATGAGGTGATCCCAAACTACTATAATATAACTATTACATCTAAAACACCTAACACATTTAGTTCCACTAGCACTATCATGATTCTTGATACCTTCAATTTCCCCAACCAATATGATAACAAACTAGAGGATAACACTGAAGAAGTGCATGCTTTTAAGCAATACTATTGAAAAACTTATGTATTTAGGAATATTATGTATAAATATCACCTCCTTATCACTTTAACACCACCCAATAATGGTGCCATTCCTCTTGATATGAAAGCCAACAATGATCCTTCCCCACCAATACAAAACATCAATGTTGTTCAATAGATTTATATATAATACCAAAAAAAAGTGGGTACAACATACTTGGGGATATGAACAAAATTAAATCAAGTATTACATTTCATGATAATTCACAAGTCACATAAAAATGATATTTAATTATAAAAACATTGACAAAGAAACCACACTCAAATAATAAGAGAATAACTCATGTAAATGTGTTAATTTAGTAAATTATAACTGAATTTCCTTCTTTCTTATTGAAAGTAAGTTTTTTTTTTATAAATATGATATATTATTTTCCTTAACTAATGAAATTCTTGTAAGTGTTTGTGAAATTCTAGTACTCAATCTTATATAATCCAGCCAAATAGTTATCCAATTGGAAAAATAAGAAGTCAAAATTGTAGGCAAATATTTTATTGTTCACATGAAATTGACCTTATAATCCAAGGTATAAAAATTCATAAATATAAAATTTGTGTACGTTCCTAATTCATATGCATGTTTCTTATTCATGATTTTTCCAAATTTCTTTATGGTTACATGGAAACACATTTTTATCAAATGTGGGTACCATAAAGAGGTCTGACAAATCAAACTCACATTCATAGGGAGAATAAGATAGAATAAATTTCCAATAATGAAAGTGTGAACATATATTATTATAAACATAAGTGTTTACACACTCACAATTGAGTAATCTATTATCAAGAATAAATGGAATGAAAAAAATTGGACAACATGGTATTTGGTTAATATATTTCGATGGAGCTTGATCCAAAAAGGGATTAGGCACCATAATTTTATTGATTGATCTGCATGGGAAAATATATCTTACTAAATATCATTTAAATTTTCCCTATAATAATAATATTTATGAATATGACACTATGATTTTAGGTCTATATTTCACTTTGAATCATATGTTAAAGGTTTTAAAATGTTTGGAGACTTTGTTTTAGTGATTAATTAGGTTAAAATAAAATGTCAATATAGAATATCATGTTTTAGGAAATACAAACTTAGATCCTAGTATTTAATTGAATCATTTTATGCATTTAATATCATAGTATCTCTCTTAAGATAATACACAAACTTATTAGCAAGAATAAATGGAATGAAAAAATTTGGAGAACATAGTGTTTGGTTAATATATTTTGATGGAGCTTGATACAAAAAGTGATTAGGCACTATAATTTATTGATTAATCCACCTAGGAAAATATATCTTAGTAAATATCATTTCCATTTCCCCTAAACTAGTAATATTTATGAATATTACACTATGATTTTAGGTATATATTTCACTTTGAATCATATGTTAAAGATTTTAAAAATTTTGGAGACTATGAGTTAGTGATTAACAAGGTTGAAATAAAATGTCAATAGAAATTATCATGTTTTAGCAAATACAAAAATATATCTTAGTATTTTATTGATTCATTTTATGCATTTAATATCATAGTATCTATCTTAAGATAATAAACAAATTTATTATCAAGAATAAATGGAATGAAAAAAATTGGACAACATGGTATTTGGTTAATATATTTTGATGGAGCTTGATCCAAAAAGGGACTAGGCACTAGAATTTTATTGATTGATCCACATGGGAAATTATATCTTACTAAATAACATTTACATTTCCCCTACACTAATAATATTTATGAATATGACACTATGATTTTAGGTCTATATTTCACTTTGAATCATATGTTAAAGAGCATAAAATGTTTGGAGACATGGATTTAGTGATTAATTAGGTTGAAAGAAAATGTAAATTTAGAATATCATGTTTTAGGAAAAACAAACATAGATCCTAGTATTTAATTGAATCATTTTATGTATTTAATATCATAGTATCTCTCTTAAGATAATAAAAAAACTTATTAGAAAGAATAAATGGAATGGAAAAAATTGGACAACATAGTATTTGGTTAATATATTTTGATGGAGCTTGATCCAAAAAGTGATTAGGCACTATAATTTTATTGATTGATCCACATGGGAAAATATATCTTAGTAAATATCATTTTCATTTCCCCTACACTAATATTATTTATGAATATGATACTATGATTTTAGGTCTATATTTTACTTTGAATCATATGTTAAATATTTTAAAATTTTTGGAGACTATGAGTTAGTGATTAACTAGCTTGAAAGAAAATGTCAATAGAAAATATCATGTTTTAGCAAATACAAAAATTTATCATAGTATTTAATTGATTCATTTTATGCATTTAATATCATAGTATCTCTCTTAAGATAATAAACAAATCTATTGTCAATAATAAATGGAATGAGAAAAATTGGACAACATGGTATTTGGTTAATATATTTCGATGGAGCTTGATCCAAAAAGGGATTAGGCACTAGAATTTTATTGATTGATCCACATGGGAAAATATATCTTACTAAATATCATTTACATTTACCCTACACTAATAATATTTATGAATATGACACTATGATTTTAGGTCTATATTTCACTTTGAATCATATGTTAAAGAGTTTAATATGTTTGGAGATGTTTAGTTAGTGATTAACTAGGTTGAAATAAAATGTCATTATAAAATATCATGTTTTATGAAATACAAACATAGATCCTAATATTTATTTGAATCATTTTATGCATTTAATATCATAGTATCTCTCTTAAGATAATAAACAAATCTATTATCAATAATATATAGAGTGAAAAAAATTGGACAACATGGTATTTGGTTAATATATTTCAATGGAACTTGATTCAAAAAGGGATTAGGCACTAGAATTCTATTGATTGATCCACATGGGAAAATATATCTTACTAAATACCATTTACATTTACTCTGCACTAATAATATTTATGAATATGACACTATGATTTTATGTCTATATTTCACTTTGAATCATATGTTAAAGAGTTTAAAATGTTTAGAGACTATTAGTGATTAACTAGGTTGAAAGAAAATGTCAATATAAAATATCATGTTTTAGGAAATATAAATATAGATCTTAGTATTTAATTGAATCATTTTATGAATTTAGTATCATAATATATCTCTTAAGATAATAAACAAATATATTAGCAATAATAAATGGAATGAGAAAAATTGGACAACATGGTATTTGGTTAATATATTTCGATGGAGCTTGATCCAAAAAGGGATTAGGCACCATAATTTTATTGATTGATCCACATGGGAAAATATATCTTACTAAATATCATTTAAATTTCCCCTATAATAATAATATTTATGAATATGACACTATGATTTTAGGTCTATATTTCACTTTGAATCATATGTAAAAGAGTTTAAAATGTTTGGAGACTTTGAGTTAGTGATTAACTAGGTTGAAAGAAAATGTCAATATAAAATATCATGTTTTTTAAATACAAACATAGATCCTAGTATTTATTTGAATCATTTTATGCATTTAATATCATAGTATCTCTCTTAAGATAATAAACAAACTAAAGATTACCTTGTAGCTTCATCTTCATTTATTTTGAATTAGTAAAAAAAAAAAATGTCAATTAAAATAATTACCTATCCTATGTTCCAAAAAAATTTATAAAATCTATAATTATTCAATGAAGATCAATAAATTATTGAATTCATATATAATTGTGGTCTTTTTATGTGAAATAAATAGATGAAAAGGACAAACTTTGTCTTGGAATATGATTTGAACGATAATGGAATCATGAAAATGAATTAAAATATAATTTCAATATGGATGGTTTAACTAGAGAGATTGTTTGACCTTGAAATGTCAGCTAAGTGACATAAAAAAGGAATACATAGGTCATCAATCAAACCTCATGAATTTAGGATTACCTGAAGAGATCCAAAATGTGAACATTAGCCTTGACTATACTGAACTAGAGATGTAAGAATTGAGACTAATTATAATAAATAAAAAAATATGTGACCACTTAGACATATGATAAAATTAAAATTTTCAACCAATGTGTCATGAATCATGAAAATTAATTAAAATCAAATTTCAAAGGGGATGGTTTAACTTGAGAGTTTGTTTGACTTTGAAATGTTAACTAAGTGACATAAAAAAAGGAATACATAGGTCATCAGTAAGACCTCATGAATTTAGGATTACCTAGATAACTCCAAAATATGAATATTGGCCTTGACTATACTAAATTAGAGACATAATAATTGAGACTAATTCTAATAAAGTAAAAAATATGTGAGCACCTGGGCATATGATAAAATTAAAATATTTAACCAATGTGTCATAACACATACTATTACATTAAAATAAATCCATAAACTACTCATAAGAAGATAATGTCTAGTGAACCCCATTCGTAAGGCCCTCATTTACAAGGAAGTGCATAGCTAGATCATATATTTGATAATTTTTATATACTACAATTAAAAATGGGTGGCTAATATAATTCTTGTTTAAAATAAAAATTGAGAAATATTATTATGTGTTGACATTATGAATATTAATACAAATTTAGAAAGGATAATTATCCTTTGAAATATCTTTATAAAGTCATAGAAAGGGTTCGTGGTTCTGAGATGATATCCTTCTTGGATAGATTCTCAAGATAAAATTAGGTATCTGTGAATGGATAAGATATAATAAAAACAACCTTCATGAAAAAATGGGGAAATTTTGCTTGTAAAATAATTCCCTTTTTCTTGATTAATATTGGTCCTACATTTTAATAATCCATAGATATTTGTTTTAAATATTTAATTAGGATATGTATTATAATTTTCATTGATGATATAACTATATTTTATGAGCATGGGTTACATCATTTTTATCATCTACAAAAAAAATATTTTAAATGTGTAAAATGTATTGAATTTACATAATTATGAAAATGAGTGTCTTCAGTGTTGTTGAAGATAAGATGCTAGGTCATATCATCATCTAAGAAGGTATTTCTATTGACTATGAAAGAGAATTCTATATAAAAAATATAACTTCCTAACAATAAGAAGGAATTAAAAAATATTATTTTGAAAAATAAAAATTTGAAATTTTATTTTTTAATTTGATAATATTTCCATGCCCCTTAACGTTATTCTCAAACATGATGCAAAGATGGAGTGGACACCTCAGGATAAATAACATTTCCATATACCAAAGATGACATTATGGATGCTCTAGTTTTGATTCACCTATAATTTACAAAGGATTCTTACCTCTATTACTTCACCACAGATCCAACCATAACTATCATAATAACACAAAATATAAATGGAGAGGAACACCCTATTGCATTCATGAGCACAAATTAAAAAGAAACATAATTTAAAAATTATGTCTTTCACAAATAAACGTACACCTTGATTAAATATATGAATAACTTTAAGCGTTATATCCTCCATAATAAATTTCATGTTATTGTACCTGACCTTTATATTAAACTCATGCTAAGGAAGAATTAGATTTGATAATCTAGAGGAAAATGGATGGAAAAGTTACAAGAATATGACAGTGATATTAAACTATCCAAAATGGGGAGATGTTAGAGCCTTAGATATTTGAAAATAAAGGTCAATCCAAGGATCATATTAATTCAAATGAGTCAAATCCAATATTCATCTAACAAATGGTATGGTCATATAAATTATTACTTGATATGTGGAACTTTCCCATTGGAAATAATTAGATAATTAAGGAGAGATCTGAGGTTAAAATATGTTCATTTCACTCTAAACAAATAGTATTATAATGCAAAAAAATATTAATGTAATTACCTCATGTGCATGAAAAATTAATAAGTTAATAAAATAATGATAATTTACATGTAAAATTAAGAATTTATCACCCTTCTATAAATACAAAACTACACAATATCTTAATATCAGGCTATTATTAGCCCAAAATATTCAAAGATGTATATAATAATTTTAAAAATTTCCAAAAGTGCCAAACATTTTTAAAATGATAAAAATGTTCAACCATGCCCTTGTAACTCATTATTGAAAATAATCTATTATCAACCCAAAATATTCAAATATGTACATAATCATTTTGGGCTTTTCCATGAGTGCCAAATGTTGTAAAAAATAGAAATTGTGTAACCCTACCCTTGAAACCCATAATTGAAATCAGACCATTTTTCTAATTGGGGTTTTATTTATATCATTAATATTACTCATATAAAAGTACACAAGTTTTTATCAACAACTAGAAATAAATTTACATGGTGGATTGAATTATTAAACACAATGAATAGCATATCCAAAATAGTCATCAAGTTACTTGAATGGAATACCATTAAAACCTTTGACACTCCATTTTATCTCATTTGTGATAATGGACATGTATTTCAATATATGGATTTCACTGAGTGGGCTTATGATAATGAGATCAAGATGCAATTATCTTCAAACTATCACCCACAAGTAAATGGATTTGTATAATCTATAAATATTGGCCTTATTGATTATATTAATAAGTATATTGTAAACATGGAAAGATATTGGGACATAATATTGAAATATGTGTTATGCATTGATATGACTATATATAAGTATAATTAGAAGTATTTTCCATTTCTTCTTGTATATGGATATGAACCAATATTTCTCTTGACATTGAGGATAATTATGTATCAATTCATGAAAAAATACATGGAGTGTTATGGAATAATACAATAAATATTACTAAATATACTTCATATGGAAGAATGCATTGTGATTCAGTTCATTATAATTTTAGAAAACATCAAGAAATTGTAAAAAATATGGATTTAAAAAACAATAAAAGTAAAAGCTTTTAATAATTTAGACTTGTTCATAATTTGGGACAAACTTCATGATAATTAAGGTAAAAATATGAAATTAAACATTATCTAGATTGGTCCATATTATATTTTAGAAATATTAGGAAATAATATATTTAGACTAATGAAATTACAAATAAATGATTTGGCACTTCTATTAAAAGGAGAATACCTAAAGCACTAATTATTTGTTTCATTTCCACCATTCTTGGACAAACTATGAGACTTAGTTTAGTAATAGTTTAGAAATAAAGTATAATTCTTTATTTTAGGGGAAAAGTGGGTTTTTGAAAGGGATCTAAACCCTTTTACAAGAGACTCAAAGAGATAAATAAGGAAACAAGGCACACCAAAAATCTAGATGTGGGACTACAAAGAAAAGTGAAAATTGACAAATAGTTGTTATTGGACATCAAATATATAGCCCCCAAAAGGACAATACATCCAATTAAAATCAGATATAAGGGTAAGATAGGTTATTTAGTGAAACCACTACTTCTAATTTTTATTTTTGATTATAAATTTGTTTTTCATTAAAATCAAAGTTCATACCATGTGTCCCTCTACATGGTCTTATTTTAACTTTTTATATTATTGCCAGGACCCTCTTTGATATGATCACATTTTATTTTAGTGAATCCTTATTTTATAACTTTGATTCATTAAACACAATTATTAATACCATTTTGAAGTTAATGTGAAGACAATTTTTACACTTTAAATCTTTATCCCAGGATACATACATGTTTAGTTTTTCAATCAAGATTAATTTACATTCCATCAAACCTATTCATATTAATTATAACTTATATACATTACATTCTACTTCATGTCTTACATATGAACAAATTAAGCTAATATATACCAATCAATAATCTTTTATTTTTTCAACAAAAGAATGCATTTTATCTCTATGGAAAAAATCTTCTTTTATGACTATTTCAATGAATTCAAATGATTTCAAATGGTCTGGGCCTGATTGACTCTGTAGGAGATTTTAATAAACTAAATAGGATGCACTTTTTCTATTATGTACCTACAAGGATTTAATATTCAACCAAATTATAAACCATGCTCTAAGTTCCATAACCCTATCAATGCATAACCAAATAAATAAAATAGATATGATAATTCTAGAATATATTACCTTTCATCAAATATAATACATGAAGACTAAACCAAGAATGATGCATTAAAAATAGTTTTTAGTCTTTTTGTTCATTGTATAAATATAAAATAATCATCAAAAGTTCATCCAAACCATACATATTTAATAAAGTCTACTTTTAAATATCAAAATAATGTTGTTACACCCATCTTCAATATGACATTTTTATTAATTCACAATAGGATTCGAATTATATATGCATACTTGGGTAAAACAGCCAATTTGAATATGATTAAGCTGATTTGGTTTTAATTTAGCTATTTTTCATAAATATATATGTTCAGTCTTCATTGAGGAATATCAAATTTAATATTGATCTTACGAGATCAATTAAAAAAAATTATTTATAAAAAAAACATTGTTTAAATTTTTTATGATCAAACCACCATTATTACCCTCTAAACACCATTTACCAAATATCTATAAAAATTCAATGTATTTCAATGAGTAAATCTAAAGATATAGTAAATCCAAGTCACATTTTTATATAGACATGTACCAAAACTTGGAAGAAATAATCTAATCTTATTTTATCTTTCTGACCTTCTTCAATTATTCATGTCTCACTCTCAATCATGTAATATGATATATTTATGTTTTCTTAGTAGTTTATATTCATTACTATTAGTACCATAGTCAAAATAATTTGATGAAAATACTTAATCTATTCAATTTTACCTTCATGTTAGGCATTCCTCCATTTCCTCTTCACTTTATATATTTGTTTTATTGTTTCATTATCCACAACTAAGGCACAAATATCAGATATATTTTAATATAAGATAAGATATTTACATAGACCTAAAATTCAAGTTTTTGATTCTTAGGATCCTTTATTATTGGCATACAATCTTAACACTTAAAATACACATAAGCTATCAAGTCTAACATTTAAATAGATCCCAAAATAAACACAACTCACATTTATACCTAACTATCATAATAATTCAATAGAAATCATGTACCAATATACCTCTTTACGCAATTATATAATCAATTAAAAAAAATTATACTTTAAAATCTTTTGAATTCATTAAAAATTCATATAATTAAACCAATAATACACAAAATCATTTACTTATTCACCAAATTATGTAAAGTAACTTGATTTGAACAAAACTATGTATTCAGAATCCTTTCACTTGTGTATTATCATAATGGATTTGATACAGGAAAATAAAGTATTTAGACTAATTTTCAAATTATTATTACACTTTTAATTATATTATCAATCCTTCTATTATTTTAGTAATACATGCTTTCGTATAAACTACTCTTAAAAGACTCAAAACATAAATTCCTTCATGACTATCACGTATCCATCATGAGAGACCCAAAACCTCCTTAATGATTGTTCATATAGTATAGAGTTTTTCCAAACATATCAACACATTTAAAAATAAATTAAAAAATTATTCTTACCTTTAAAACCCTAATTTTTATCTCATTCAAGTGCTTAATTATGTTAAACTATGTATGAAGAATGAGGATTTTCTAGTTTGTCTTATTCTGACAAGATTCAATCTTAATCAAAGGGAAATTATTCCACTCATAGTATATAAATACACTTCTTGATCATCTAGAGAAATGTGAAAATAAATCCCATTATCTCTTATTCATTATTCTACCCTTACAATAATATAGTCATACTGACTATTGTATACACAAATATATAGGCCTCAAGGCCTTATACTCTCCTTACCTACTCATCCATCCTTCTAAAACTAATTTACTTGACCTTATACTTGTCTTATTTTCTAAATTATAATCCTAAATAAGGGTGAGGTGACTTATAAAATGTACAAATATAGTTTAATATAAGCACACATCCAATATTATCTCAACTAATTTGTCTTCTTTATCCTTTTCAATGTAGGCTAGGTCTAAAAAGATTTACATAAGATAAATATGTACTTCCAATATATTATTAGACCTTGTAAGACCATTTCACTATAATAATTTAGCCTATTATAATACAATTTAATCCTTAATAATTATTATTGACTTCTTACTTTAAAAAAATGAACTTATTTACATGTGTACAATAAGACTTTTATGATGATCCTAAATCAAACTCCCCTAGTGGGAAATTATTTGAGCTCTTGCTAAAATTAGGCTTGTACTTCTTTCTTATTTTCAAGTTTTTGAATATCATCTTCTTATTTATTAGTTCTTAATGATATATGATCCAAAGTGGCTAAATATTCAATTCATATTCTCTATTAAAGTCCACTGTATATGACTTTCTCTCCTTATCTAACAAGTTCTCCACACCTTCACATTCAAAAATAAAAAGCATAGTCATTTTAATAATTCTGAGGCAATGTTACCTCTTCATTTGTTGGTAGACTTCCAATATTTAATACTCATGTATTATATCAACATCATTTTTAATTAATATCTTTAATATCTCCATTTAAACTTCCTTGACTGATTCTCATCTCTTATGAAGTTCATATTTTATGGCCCTTGTATAATTTTATGCCAAATTAGCTCTTCCTCTTGACTATACTCTTCTTTATTTTTATCCACAACTTGTTTATCTACATATTATGTTAATTTATATGCCTCATAATACTATAATTTAGGTTCTTGTATAATTTATCAATATTTGTATACCATAAGGGAAGTTAGAAATGTTTATATAACTTCATTATCTTCCTACAATTCTATATCCATATCAATAAAAATAATATTAGAAATAAAATTCCTAGGCCATATGACAATAAAATGCTTATTTGTTTTTGTATTCCTTTCATGAGGCATTTATATTATTTAATATATCCTTCTTGAAGCATCTATCTTTCCTCTAGGTAACAAATATCCACTTTTTAATGTTATAGTTCTTTCATACAAGCATGTTTTGCTTGTGTTACCAATACCTTGTCTTCTTGGGCATTATTGATTTTAAGACCTAAAATTGGGATTTTCCTTATTATATATCTTCAAATTAATAAAAACATAAATAAATCATCAATTTTCAAAATTTGAGGCTTGTTTTCCTCTTTTATCTCCTTTTTGGATTACTTTACTAGTAATTTATTTTGTTTTCTCCCTTTTCTTTTCTCAAGGATTTCTCTGAGAGGCCACTAAATTATATTTTTAATTCTTAAAAATAATTATTGTCTTTCCTCCAATACTTCCATTATAGTTTACAAATATCATTCTCATCTCATCAATATCTTTTGCAAATTCTTTTTCTGCATTCACTATTTCTTCTCTCACCTTCTTGTGGTAACTTTCTTGAAGTAAGCCCTTTGTCTTTTCTCTCTTTTCACTTTTTATTTTATATTAGGTTTTAATATTTTATTTTAAAAATTATTATCCTACTTTATATCTATATTAAATCACCTAGGTCTTTCTCACCCTAGTCATTTGGCACACTCTTCTAGTTCCTTGACTTTATTTATAAGCTCTCCTTGAGCTTACCTTGAACTTTGGACAATTCTCTCTACTCTTAAATATATAAATCCTATATGGATTTATGGATCTAATTAAAACTAAAATAGCTTTATATTTTTTGACTTAAGGTTTCAAAAAATATTTTTTCCTTTCACTCTTTATCCATGCTTGCAAATTGTTAATCACTATAATCTGCCATAATCTGACAGAAACAAACACATACCTTTTTCAAAGAGCTTCTACCAAGTTTCCAAAATTAATTCATTGAAAAACATCCTTTAAGTTATTTTAATATTTAAATTTCATATTCAACATTAATTTCAATAAATAAAAAAATCATAAGATATTTTTCCAAAGATAATTCATATGCTCTGATACTAAAAATTGATGACAATTTTTACATTTTTGGATCTTTATCTTAGGAAACATACCTATTTAGTTATTAAATCAAGAATAATTTACATTTCATCAAACCTATTAAAATAAATTTTGAATTTTATCCATTAAATTTTACTTCATGTCTAACATATGATCAAATTAAATTGATATATGCCACTGAATAGTCTATTACTTTCTTAACAAAAGAATGCATACCTCTATTGAAAAAATATTATTTTTTGACTCTTTCAATGAATTAAAATGATTTCAAATGGTTCAGGTCTTATTTAATTTAAAGCATCCTTTAATAAACTAAATAGGATGAACTTTGTCAAATATGTACCTATCAAGCTTTAATATTCAACCGAATTAAAAAACATACTCCTAGTTCCATGACCCAGTCAACACACCCAAAAAAATAAAATAAATACTCAAATTATAGGATATAATACCATTCAATAAAGATAATACATAAATAATAATCTAATAATAAAGTCTTAAAATCAGTTTTGAGTCTTTTTTCTTCATTGTATAGATAATAAGATTCATCAAAATATAATCCAAACCATAAAGATTTAATCAAGTTTGCTTTTAACTATCAAAATAATGTTGGTACATCCACCTTCAATATGATATTTTTATTAATTCATGATGGTATTCATATTATATATGAAAACTTAGGTGCAATATCAAATTTTAATATGCATAAGTTCATTTGGTTTTAATCTATTTATTTTTCACAAAGTTATACATTTGGGCTTCATTCAGGAATATTTAATATTGATCTTACAATATCAATTCAAATCTTCTATATATATAATATCATTTCATTAATTATTTATGATTCAAACCACAATTATTACCCTTTAAACACCATTTACCAAATATCTATAAAATATCAATGTGTTTTAATGAGGAGATATTAAGATATAGGATTTTCCTCTTCTTAAATCCTAGTCAAAATTTTATATAGACCTATACCAAAACTTAAAATAAATAATCTAAGTTTATTATATCTTTCTCACCTCCTTCAATTATTATTGTCTCACTCTCAATCATGTAATCTAATCACTTTAACTTCTATAAATAGTTTATATTCATTTCTATAAGTATCATAATTAAACTGATTCAATGGAAATACTTAATCTCTTCAATTTCACCTTCATGTCAGGTGTTCCTCCATTTCCTCTTTGCTTCATATATTCCTTTATTTTTTCACTATCTATAACTAAGTCCTAAGTATCATATCTATTTTAATATAGGATGATATCCTTACTTAGACTTAAATTTAAGGGTTTTGATTCTTAGGAATCTTTCCCCTTGACACATATTCTTAACACTTAAAATCCACATAAGCTATCAAGTCCAACATTCAAACACAACCCAAAAGAAACACATTCACCTTTATTCCTGATTGTCATGTTCATACAATACAAAACACATACTAGTATACCTCTTTGACTTATTATGTCATCAAATAAATAAAATTAGACTTTAAAATATCACCCATTCATTATAAAAGCATATAATTAAATAAAGACTATGTAAAATCACTTACATATTCCCAAAACTATGTAAAATAAATCAATTTGAAAAAAACTATGTGTTCAAAATCCTATCACTTATATATTATATAAAGGATATGATAGAGGAAAATAAAGTCTTGATACTAATTTTCATATTATTATTACACTTATTATATTATTATCAATCTTTCTATCAATTTAACAATCCATGCTTTTGTACAAACCACTCTTAAATGACTCAAAACATAAATTCCTTCATGATTGTCATAGATCCATCATGATAGACCAATACCTCCTTAAGGATAATTTATATAGTATAAAGTTTTTCCAAACTTATCAACACCTTTACCAAAAAAAACACATTCTTACCTTTACAAAATTGCATTATATCTCATGTAGCTCCTTAATTATGTGTAATTGTGTATGAAAGAATGATGATTTTCTATTTTGTCTTGTTCCAACAAGATTTAATCTTAATCCAAGGGAAATTATTCCACTCACAACACATACATATGCTTCTCAAGTGTCTAGACAAATGTGAAAAACAATCCCATCATATTTTATTCATGATTCAACTCATATAATAATATAGTCCTGCTAACTATTATATACACAGATATATAAGGCTAAAGGTCTTCTACTCTTCTTACCTACTCATCCATCCCTCCAAAAATAATTCACTAGACCTTATAATTGACTTATTTTATAAATTAGACCCTTAATCAAGTGTCATAAGAACTATCAAATGTACACATATGGTTTAAGATAAGCACACATCCAATATTATCTCAACTCATTTGAAATTTTTATCCTTTTAAATGTAGGCTAGGTATAAAAGGATTTACATAAGATAAATATTAATTTTCAATATATTACTAGGCCTTGTAAGACCAATAAAATATACTAATTTATCATATTTTATTATAAGTGAAGTTTCAAGACTTATTATTGACTTCATACTTAAAAAATGATCTTATTTACATGTGTAAAATAGGACTCTTTTTATGCTCTTGCATCATAATGTCTATCTCTTTCTGGATATTATGATGAATAGAATAAATTTAATTTTCATCCAATTACATAATTATTTTTAGATTCATTGAAACCCCTTTAATTTTTAAATTTTATTAAACTCTATTCAAACCCAATTTATAAAAAATATTTTATTTTTGGATGTAGGTTACCCTCCATTCAATTTTTTATGTGTGATGTCCAAAATAAATATCAATTTACTATTCTCAGTATTGTACCATTTGAGGATACTCAAATGAAAACTAGAATCATTCTCTATTTTGAAAAATTTATCCATAATTTCCTTAATCAAATCCATACTCTTATTATCCAAAATATCGTTATCCTCTTCATAAAATGGCTAAGTGTTGGAACTTTCGATGATCAACATTCCCCTATTCTCATAATGGGGACCCTCCTTTCTTCAATTTTCAAAGTGCCCAATATGCTAAGCATATTAAATCATTCCATTGCTTCATGGATTTGATTTAATTGACCATTAA
The DNA here is from genome assembly GCA_037957365.1 of Torreya grandis. Lineage (NCBI taxonomy): Eukaryota > Viridiplantae > Streptophyta > Pinopsida > Cupressales > Taxaceae > Torreya > Torreya grandis. The sequence goes on along the minus strand of JARHVA010008472.1, from coordinate 364,534 downwards.
TTGGGATTCTATAATTTCAGGTTAATCATTCATTTTATAATAATTACTAATACTTAGAAATATTTAAACTATTTAAATTCTTCTTCAAGTTTTATTCAATGATGAGTTATTAACCATTGATGATTCAATGATGCTCAAATAGGCTTTTCCAAAGGAAGTGCAACCTAGTTCTTCAATAGACATGAATGCAACAAGATTCATAAGAGTTTCATGAAACTAACATTATGATGTTTTTAAAGAATTTACTTGTAAAGTTTTGCTTTAAACTTGTTTAAATTTTATTGACATAGATTATGACATCTTGAAAAAACTACTTAGTCTCTTGCTTGACCTCATAGGATGCAAAATTTAATTTAAAGTTAATGACATCTTGTGGGACACCAAAATTCTAATTTCATATTAAATGATAGGTGTTTACCTTACCATGAATTGAAATTCCTTCAATATTCATCACATCCTAAGCAAGAAACCTAGAAAAAATATATGAACCTATGAGCTACGTGGAAGCATCGAGAGAAATCATGAAGAATCCATCCATTAGAATTCAAATCTCAGGGATACGTGTTAGGATCTTAGCTCTTATGAGCAATGCCCTTCAATTTGAGCTACCACACATCTCCCACACATCCCACCATAGTTTAGAAGTCTACAAGATGTTATCCTATATCTCAAAAATAACCAGCTAGATTGATCAACCTTTTGATTCAATGCATGTTCCCTTTGGGTTCATTTGAGCTCATTGCATGTTCATGCCATGTTGCATCCATCCACAAGATTATAAGAGATTGAAAGATAGACATGTAGTTTCACATAAACTATCCAATCAAGGCTTGATTACATATAGTTTTATGAGGCTCCTTTCAATAATGACACTTGGTAAAAGAACAAATAAAATCCTACGAGAATGATGTGTGTCCCCTTTAGAGCCATGAGATGATGCCACATGTCATTCCCATGTTGTTTCTATTAGAGATCATTGATATCAACTCTAAAAGGATGCATGTCTCTACCCGAGTCATGAAATTAATTCCAAGTTACCTAAAGTTTTCCAAGGGCCTTATGAGGGAGACACATACCAAGGAAAAGATATTATTTCTTATGAAAGTGACACATGGCACTCCCATGACTAATGAAAACTAAAAGGCACTTTTTTAGAGCTTGCTAAAAATAAAAATATGCCATGTGCAAGGATAAAAATGAGTCATCATGCTAAGATACATTTCAATAATCTATGAGGCAATCAAAAGGTGCCATGTGTCCAAAATTTTAGTCGACTAAGTAGCTTAGTCATATTCAAGACGCACGAGTACCTAGATGGATCCAAAGTGGTATCCACATGTCAGAGAGTGGAAATATTTAGCTTTAAATCTAAAATTAAAAACCAATAAAAGTTTAAGTAAAGCTAAATTTGAATTTTGGTGCAATTAATTTCCAAAATTAATAGTTTGAGATTGTTTCAGATATATGCAAAGTTGATGAGATCATCATTAATGTAGCATGAACTAGGATTGCCATCAACATTGAATTAATCAAAGAAATATTTAAAGAGGCTACATAATCTAAGATAGTGTTATTTACATTTTATAAGATATATGTATTTGATCTCTCTATTTTTTATGCTTTCCCAGTTTGATAAAGCACAAAACATTTATAAATTATACCCCCAATAATCATTATCAGAGCTTTAAAATTATACAAAGATACAAGGAGAAGTTGATTACTACCTAGATAATTTTAAAACATGGCATAGGTAGGTGTCTCTACTCTATGGAAGATCATTTATTTTGGGAATGATGATTTCTTATTCTAATATGGTACTTTTAACATCTTCAAGGACACTAATTCATCCTTGAGGCCACTGCATCTAGTGACATGCACTATAATAGAATTTATTTTAATTTAGAATAAGCTAGGGATATAAATTATGATTAAACCATGCCAAATATAATTCAACTTGGTTCATATATCTTAGTCATCAATGTAGTCAGTCTCCATAAGGCTATAGTTAAGTTAGAGGTCATGTCATGCACTTACCTGGTTTATGGTATCTTTGGGAGGTTGAGATGTGAGGATGGGTAGATCAAATAAATGTCCCAAGGTCTCCTAATCAATTTCATAGTATTTCCAAGATTTGATAAGTATTATTACATTCCCTCCCCATAGATATAGTACAAGAAAGTCATCCTTGATAACTGGTATGAGGTGCACTCTTTAAAGAAGGTTCTGGCCTCTTGGGTGATTGACCCAAAAAGAGATATTCTCATGGATGACCAAGGAAAATTTACCATACAATAATTTAGGAAAGGATTTAGTATTGTACTTAATCTCCTTAACATAATATTTATCAACCCACACATTACTTACATGGACATAAGGACTATGTCATTATTATAAATCATCTTAGAGGACCAGTGTTTCCCTATTGGCTCCCCTATCAATAAGCACAACTACAACCACCACCACTCAATCCTCAATTGATACTAGCATGAGAAAAGCTATTAGTTCAATAGGATTTACCATTCCCCACTTCATTTACCATACCACTTATAATATTACACCTTCATCGGGCTTATAAAGCACTAGTGATAGATAGGCTATAGGTTCCACTCCTTCCTAGGTAGCCACAACTAGTGCATCCCTTGCTGTTGGTTCCCCTAAATAAACTAGCCCATTAAGGCCTATTTCAAAACTATTCACCTTCCCTAAACCACCTTTTCATGCATCCCTATTTAATATTACCATGGATGCAAAGGTGGGTGTGCCTCCAAAATTTCATTCATTTTTACTAAACATGGGCCCTACAAGATCTCTATTTGACATACTTGGGAAAATTGACCTATCAAACTTGCCTCACATCCCTGCTATATTCATAGCCTCTTCTTTAACCCAAACACATAAATTATGGCAACCTTAAATAAATCCAACACTTACCCCTACCCTAAATTAGGCTAGAGATATTATACAAGGAGTAAGACAAGAGAGGCCTCAGGTGGTCTTCTCTAAAACACAAATTGGGATGAGATTTGATATTTTCATAAGTAAAATGATAAGGTTGGTGAGAAGGAATATTGAATAGCCATATTCTAGTTTAGATATGGCCAATGAAAGTGAAGGGTTCCTCTTGAATTTGATAATGAAGATGAAGGTTGGGCCTAGTGAGGTGGAGGAATATGCAGAGGACCTTGTGTCAATGGTCTAGGCCCATGTAGAATTTGTAGTAGCCTTAATGAAGGTTATGCAATAGGAGATGAAGAGACTAAAGGAGAAAGTACTACCTTGAGTTGTAAAAGGAACTAAAATATAAATATTAAATGTTGTTATCAATGTCTTCAAATTATATAAAGTCATGAAGAGAAGAAGAATATGGAACCCTATAGTTTAATGTGGTCATCAAATTTGACCAGAAACTTGCACTCTATGATGCCATGTTTGAAAACTTGGCTAGATATGTAAGGAGTAATAAGTTCTTAGACCTCAAGGTGTTACCACTTATTGATATCATCTTAGCATATACCATCTTGATGAATAGATAAATGATATTGAAGAGGTGGCTAGAATAGGTCAAGGGTATAATTACATCCTTAGAAAAGATAGAATTCAAGATTTCCCTCTTCTTGAAAAATGCCATGGTCACTAGGGTGACCAAACCTGATGGAAATTTCATGGATACCAATAATTCATGGCCCAAATGAAGTTATTTGTTTCCAATTACCATTAGGACTTTTAAAAGGACAATATGGCCACTTAGGTAATGAACATTATGGCTTTTTCCAAACAAAGGCTAGAGAGAGTAGAGGCCATTAAAGAAGCATTGAGGCTTATACTTGTAGAACACAATAGGCTTATTTAAGAAATGTCTAGTTTATTATAGCTTATGATCCTATATTTCAACCAAATTTATCTGGATTACTTGGCATACATAAAGGTTTAGAAAAAATAAGAGGTAGATAAGAAACAAAGGAAATAATAATATGAATCTCAATAACCTCCTCTAGGATCATGAAGAATATTTAGTTTCATTTTGTAAATTCAAATTTTGAATATTCTATTTTAATATGTGGTATTTCAACCACTTGGTTGCATTTGAGTGCCTTATAATGGCACCACTTGAGCTTGCATAGAAATTTTTAATCTTATCTATATGGTTATTTCCCTCATTATCAATTACGAATAGTTGTTATATAATTAATACAAATAGCTAAGAATTTGAGAGATTATTTATATGCTTTATTCTGTAATTATATTTTCTATTATTCTCATGCTTTTAGATGACTAATTGTTTCTTTCCTACTGATTAATTTGGCAACAACATTTAATATATGCATATGTTAGTTTGATTTTAACACTAGGCTAATAAATTTGCTAGTATATGTGTTTTGTTTTCATCTTATTTATAGTGGATGTGCATATGAAATTTAATGTGAATGAGAAACTTTTGTGCAATGTATGCTTTTAGATATATCAATTTCCTTTCATTTGAAGCTTCAACAATGTTTATATAGATTTTAATTATACACTATAGTTGGTGAGCACTATTTTTATATGTTATTGTCATAAAAGTTAGAAGAATTGGCATCTTTGATCATCTAAAGCAAGATTTATTTTCTACCTTACCCTACCTAACCTTGGATCTACCAATGACTTACTTTAGCTTATCTCACTTTATAAATATTCATTATTTTTTTGTGTTTTGGGAAATAATTGGAAATTCTTATGATAATTTAAATAATATTATCATGGAATAAAGTGTCATAATGTAATATCTATTGTCCCTACAGTAGGGTCTATTTGAAAACTAACTAGTGGTGACCATATCTCTACTATTTTGTTATTCCATTAGTATTTTTATAATCAAATCAAGCCCCAAGTATTATAGGACTCAAAATTGAGTTCATTATTGTGCCCCCATTCCCTAGTGACACAAGGAGTACATTAAGTGCATTAATAGCTATGTAAATTCTATCACTAGAAGGAGGGCCTCTATTCAATTACTTTCATGCATCATAGTGAAATTATAGTGTGCTTCATTAAATATATGAATAATTGTTTCAAAGTACACAAACATTTTTAAAAGAACACTAAATATATACATTATTTATATGAATCTTTGTGTTCTTTGAAGGATTTCATTACAGTTAGTGTTTATTTGTAAAAAAAATGATAAATAATCTAGATATTTGTCTAAATTTGTACAAGAATAGATAAAATACCCCATTTTTAAAGCATAATGAAGGTTATTTTGATCATGTTTTAAAATATTCAAATAAATCTAGTAAATAAAATTTATAATTATAAAAATTTGTAGAAAGATTGATTGTTGAGACCTCGCTTGTACTGAACCTAGGCATTTAAGATCTTAATTTCTCTAATTCACTTGAGATTAAGTAAACCTTTCCATATATTTGAGCTTAAAAATGTTTTCAAGTTCTCAAATGATTTTAGATTGTTAAATTACACATAAAAATTCTTTGAAATACTAGTCTAACATTGATATTTATCGGTTAATGTGTAGGACTAACAATATTTGTGTAGGTAATAAGAACTTTAAGATTTCAAAGCTCTAATCCTCAAATATCAAGGTAAAACTATTAGATTTGGTTGGTAAAAGGCTTTTACTATAAGAAATTGATTGATATTTGTAATGTTTGACACTTTTCAAGCTATCTTTGAAGTTTATTTTCTCTCTTTAACCATTATGCATCCTAGAGTTGCCTAGGATTAGAACCAAATCTTGATCTAAACCAAGGGTCCCTTTTCCATCCCTAAAAACCCATAGGAAGGTTAGAGTAGACAAAGGTAAACATAGGAATTCTAGGACCCAACCAAACTCCCCATCTACCCAAAATTTTCAACTTCTCTTGCCAATCATGGCATGGTTAGGTGGGTCATCCATTAATGTCCCTAGATTTGTACACAATCTAACAAGGAATCTAGAGAAATATTTTCCTCTCTTTACCTCCACTAGTAGAGTTACCACTAAGGATCATATAAAGTCACTTAATTCATTCTTGACATTACTTAATGTAATTCATGAGGACATGGCTTACCATATCTTTCATTTTACATTCTAGGATGAAGCTCATGATTAGTTCCTCAACATGACAAAATATTCCATCAAAGGATGGGGTCAGTTTAATGATACTTTTATTATTTAATTTTGTAGGATAGTAAGCCCAAGAGTTATGTACCAATAATTCACCACCCTCAAAAGGGACATAAAGGAACTAATTATAACATTCAATGTAAGATTTCAAAATATTTATACCCTAACATTCCCACCCTATAAATTGGTAAATGATTTGGCTTTACAAATATATAAGAATGTCTTAGACACAATGACAACTATCTTCCTGAGAAGAGCCTTGAATATTAACACATCACCTTTAGCATATTCTAAATCAATCCATATTGATGAACAAATGCACTTGGTGGGGGATCTTACCTTTGGTATACCAAATAATGACCCAAATATGCCTAGTCTAAATGACATACCCACATGAATCAAAACATGCCTGCATTAAACCAATTTCCAGTGATTAACTAGTTGCCATTGAGCCATGTTACACCTAACTAGTAGCTAGGAATCTTCAACCCTATGAATGTTGGAGCACATCCCCAAAATAATATAAATCAAACACTAGTGCCTTTAAATAACACCCAAATTCAAACTATGACCCAAAATAATAACTTAGAGACTCCAAAGGGAAAATTAGATTCAATACAAAGAAACATTTAGAAAATTACAAATGATTTCTTGGATCTCAAGAAAGAAATGGGAAGTACTAGTGAGAGTTATAATAGAAATTATAACTTATAGAGATATAATAGACCATTCAATCAATCTAAAAAATGATAACAATCCCCCTTTAAGCAAGTTTCCTGAGATCAAAATTTGTGAGATAGCCTTGCCCAACTAGTACCGAGTGCACAATATAGTTAGACATGGAGAACTAGAATATATTGAGTTATGCCACACATTTGAAACCATTCAAAGCTAAATGGATGGGTTCAAGATGAATGACATTGATCAAAGTAATGTTAAAAGATCTAACAATAACAATGATGCTTCTAAAGCCCCATAAACAATCCTCATGGTTGAGACCTATGATTTTCCCAGTCAAGATGAAAATGAGCCTAAAGTCGATATCAAGGAAATACATGATTTCTAAAAATAACAATGGAGAAACTATGCCTTGAGATGTAAAGGTCAAAATCCATCTTTGATAACTTCCACCCCACCTAATAAAATAGATACACCTGTTGATGGCAGGACAAATAATAATCCTCTACCCCCTAAAGGTAAGGAAATTTAGCCAATAATAGAAGCTCCCTGCACAACATCAAAAATTGTATATAACATAGTGGAAGATATGAAGAATATCAAGTCAAACATAATGTTGTATTAAATTCCTCAAATCATTAAATAATGTGATTTTATACTCAAATCATTGAATGAAAAGCCTAGCTCCAATAAAGATAAATCAACTCATGCAAATGTGGTAATGTATAAAATCAATCATGAAGTTCGACCATTTCTATTATCTATAAGGATTTTTGGTAAGAATATTAATTGATTTTGGTGCTTCAACTAACATTATGCCTTTAGGAATCTAATAAAATTTTGGATTAAACCTAGTCAAATTAGATAAGGTAGTGGTGCAAATGGATAAATCAAGAGTGAAAGTGGTGGGCAAATTGTTAAATATTCATATGCATCTCTATCATAAACCCTAAATCTAAAGTTCGTTAACATTCAAGTTGTTAACATACCTAAGTATTATAGTTAGACTAATTATATTAATCGATATATGTCCACTAATTATTCTTGTATGTGGCTACCTTAGAACAAGATTCCCAATTAGATCAGGATTGATCAGGAACCCAAAATGAAATACATGATCACTAAATATAATGCCAAGAATGAAAAGGTAAATTAATAATCCTCTAGCTTAGGTGTTTCCACATTGAAAACCACTAACATTTTTGTAGGTGGTAAGGTGAAAGAATAAAATGAAGGTCCCTAGATGTTTCACTTTGATGGTGCACAAGGTAAGTAAGGTTATGGCATTGGAATTATTATGATAAATCCCAAAGGAAAATAGTATCTAGCTTCTTACAGATTATAGTTTTTTTATACTAATAATTTAATAGAATATGAATCTCTTATTTTATATCTTCAATTTGCAATCAAACATAAGGCAAAAGAATTTTTAGTTTTTGGTGATTCAGAATTAGTTGTTAAACAAGTCAAGAATAGATATCAGTGTAAGATTTCTTGTCTAAGAAAGTATAAATTTAGAAATTGGAATTTAGTTGAGTATTTTGACTAATTTAATATTTTTTTCCTTTCCTAAGGATTAAAACCAATTGGTAGATGCTCTAGCTTTAGCAATAGCAAACCTAGTGCCTATAAAGCCTTTAAGCTTGTAGGATTTTACTCTAGAATTAATTTCATGACCCTTTGTGTTAAAAAATATTAATCACTTCCAAGTTTTTAATGATGATAAGTAGAAAATTGAATTCATGTGTAATTTTGGTCTATTTGAATCCTATATTATTGATGAACAAGATGAAAGTGTTATATAAAACTCAAAAGACAATGAATATGAATTAATCCAACTTAAGGATAGCTAAATACCTAAGGGCATGATCTCCTTGGAAAGGATATTCAACCTAGGTAAGAAAATAAATAAAGTTAAACAACCCAAGCTAAGTGAAAAGGATTACAAGCAATTAAACTTGGGAAGCCTTGAAAATGAGCAAAGTGTTAACATCAGTTTAGTTTCTAATGATGAAGAACTAAATGAAGTCACTACCCTTCTAACCAAGTTCAAATATGTCATTGCCTAGTCATATGATGATATTAAGATATTTGACACTAGTGTGATTACTCACACTATTCACTTCAAAGAGTCCCAGAAACCCTTTAGGCAAAGGAAGAGGCTAGTGAATCCAGTACTAGAACCACTAATTTACAAAGAAGTGAAGAAATTTCTAGATGCAAGTATAATCTTCCCCATATGACACTCAACATGGGTTACCAATGTTATGCCAGTTTGAAAGAAGAATGAATAAATTAGAGTTTGTGTTGATTTTAGATAATTATCCCTTGCCATATTTGGAAGAGATCATTTAGGTAGTGAGTGGGTTTGGAATGATGTCATTCATTGACAATTTTTAAGACTACAACCAAGTCCTAGTGAATATGAATGATAGAATCAAAATTTCCTTCACCACTAAGTGGGAAATATTTGCATACAAATAAAATCCATTTGAATTGATCAACATAAGAGAAAATTTCTAGTAAGTAATGGACCATGCATTCCATGGATTAATTGGTAAGTACATCATTATATACATGGATGATCTAACAATTTTTCTAAAAATAGAGGTGATCACATGATGCATTTGGAACAAGTGATTGAAAAGTAAAAACTTTATGGCATTTCTTTAAACCCCAAGAAAGTATATTATATGTAACTGAAGGCAACTTCTAGGACATGTAATCACCCAAGAAGGTATGGTTATTGACCTTGATAGGATAAATATAATTTCAAAGGTATAAGTCCCTAATAAAAAAAAGAATTAAAGTATTTCTTTGGCAAGATTAAATTTTTAATAAAATTTATCTCTAATTTTGTAGAGATTATAAGGCCACTCAACACAATGCTAAAGAAATATGCAAAGATAGAATGGACTACTAAAGTAAAGAAAGCATTTCAAGATATCAAGGATGTTATTATTCAGGATCCTATTTTGATAAGTCATGATTTTAGTAAAGACTTTTATCTATACTCTTTTTCTTTTGATCACATTATTGCCACTACTTTGACATATACAAAGGATGAGAAAGAGCACCATATAGCATTCATAAGCATCAACTTGAAGAATGTAGAACTGAACTATCCTATTCTAGATAAACAAGCCTATGCACTGGTAAAGTCTATCAAGAAGTTTAGACACTACATCCTAAGGAAAAAGATGTATGCCACAGTGTCTAATGCAATTGTCAAGTCAATGCTAAGACAAAATAAACTTGGAGAATGAAGAGTAGAGTGGATGACTAAACTCCAAGAATATTACATAGAAGTAAAACTTTCTAACTTAGTTAGAGGCTAAGGTCTAATCCATCCTATTATAAATATTGATCCACACATTAATGTTTTATAGGTTAAATAAGGTTAAGGTTCTAGTTAATATTAGTACAAGGATATTTTTCACTATCTATTGCATGGAGCGTATCTCCCACACCTAAAAAGGGAGCAAAAAATATCCCTCAAATTGAAATCATCTCATTTTATGATCAAAAGAGGATTCCTCTATAGAAAAAATTATGAGGGCATATATCTAAGATTTGTTTCTAAAGCTAAAACAATGAAAATCATGAATAATTTCCATGAAAAACTAGGGAGTGGTTACCTTCATGTAATGCCACAACACAAGATATTGATATAAGGCTATTATTATCCAAATGTATTTAAAGATGCCCACTCTCACATGCAAACATGTCATCAATTTGAAGTGTCTGATCAATGAGAGATAAAGGCAAAATTGCCTTTACAACCAGTCTTTTAAGCAAAGCCATCTACATAATGGGGCCTCAACTTTATAGGTGTGATCAATCTTAACTCCTTAGTAGGGCTTAAATTTATACTCACTACTAGATTATTATACTAAGTGAACTAAAGCATTAACCACCAATAATATTAGGGTGATTGAAGTCATCATTTTTTTGGAAGATAATATCATAACTCAATTTTGGATAACCCTGTCTTTATTATAAGACAATGGCCTAGCCTTTGCATTAGTCAAATTCATCAAGTGGGCATATGATAATAAAATAGTCATCAATTCTACTTCAAACTATTACCCTTAGGGTAATGGAGTTGTAGAATTTACCAAAAAAATATTGATGAATGCCATCAAGAAGTCTATAGAAAAGAAACCCTGAGAATGGCAATCCCTACTAAAGTATCTTTTATGGGTAGATAAAATGAGATACAAATAAGTACTCAAGGCATCCCCATTCTTATTAGTCTATAGGTAACAACTTATTTATCCCATCACATTGAAGTTGTCCACCTATGAGTTTATGTCTAAGTATATGGAAGATGATGAAAGAGTGCAATCTCAAATACTAAACATCATCCAAATGGAAGATACTAGAGATGAAGCATTACAAAATTTCAGCAAGCATTAGGATGATATATATATGGTTCAAAAAGTTAGCCAAAATTAAAGCATTCCACATATCAAACTCAGTCCTACTATGGGATAAGGCCATGAGAATAAAGGTCAACATGAAAATTTCACTTCTCTCTTGATTAGACCATATCAAGTGGCAAAAATACTAGGTGAAATGCATTCAGGCTCAAAGATGTATAAGGAAATGGCTTAACCTTGCCAGTCAATGGGTAGTATATGAAACATTATTTCTCTACCACTATACACCAAAATTAAAAAGGATAGTAATCTTGTTTAGAGATAAAGTAGGTAGAGTAGAGTAGTTTCCTTTCCTACTTTTCTCTCTTGTTATTTTCTTTCTCAATTTCTTGCTTTGATTTCTTATGTTTTTTATTGCTTTCCACTTGTTGTTTGTTTTATGTTGTGTGTTGTAGTTTAGTAATAAGTACTCTAGACCAAAATTCACTAGCTTCATTTATGTTAATTTGATTATGAAAATGGGAAGAAGGGATTGATGGTTTTAAACATTGGTCATCCAAAGTTTGGAAACCTCTAATAGTGTTTCAATTTAGAAAATCAAGGTGAGGTTAATTGGAAGTTAGTTTTCTCATGAAAAATTTAAGTCATTTTAAGACTATAACATAGTTTATATGAATAAACATTTGATATAATGAGTATTTTAATCTATGTGGAACATCATACTATCACTTAAATTCAGCAAACAAATTTTGAGGCTATAACTTAATATTTGAGAGTGAACTACATCTAGAATATGCCTTGACAAAACCATACACCTAGATAATTTTGGTTCCCAACCATTATAGTTTATGAATGTAGGTATATAAAAAACAAAATAAATGATACACTAATGAAGTGAAATAATAAAATGCCTTCATATTCCATGAATGATGATTTAGGCAATCTCTACTAGGGCTATGGATGCCTAGATGTCAGTAGAGAAAGCCCTAGAGTGGAGCCAAAGATATCTCTATCAAGGCTATGGATGATTGGATAGTAATATAGTAATGCCCAAGCCATCCTTAAATAATCAAACAATAATTATATAAAATCTAAAGAATGATGAATTCATTTCATGGTTAATGTCTTAAAATTTTAAAGTTATCATTACTGAATGGAATGGTAATGGTTAAGGAACCTTAAAGCACATAGATATTCAGATTGCATACAAGGTTTATAAACTATTTCAAGCTTGTGGGATTTCATTAGTTCTAAAAAAATGTTTTGGTACTAACTGAACATCATAATGAGAAAACTAGTTTTTTATTCACCTTTGAACAAAATATCTAGATTATAACATTTTATAATGTTTCCCAATATAGGTTGCATTTTTTGATGATCAACATTCCCTTATTATCAAAATGGGGACCTACCTTCAACTTTCAAAGTTCCCAATATGTTAAGCATAGTAAATCATTCTGTTGCTAGATGGCTTTGATTTAATTTACCATTACTTGTGCTTATGTAGTTTTGAGTTAATCATTAATTTTGAAATAAATATTAATATTTAGAAATATTTAAATTATTGTTATTCCTCTTCAAGTTTAAATCAATGATGAATTATTAATCATTGTTGGCTTAATGATGCATATACAAGCTTTTACTAAGGAAGTGTGACCTAGTTATCTAATATACATAATTGCAACAAGATTCACTAAGGTTTCATTAAAATAACATTATGATGTGTTTAAATAATTTAATTTAAAAGTTTTGATTTAAAATTATTTAAATTTTATTAAGATGGGTTATGACATATTCAAAAAACCAACTTAGTCTATTGCTTGATCTAGTAAGATATTAATTTAAGTTATGGTTCATGACACCTCATTGGATGTCAAAGTTCCAAATAAAGATTAAAAGATAGGTATCCACCTCATTAGGCCTTGCAATGCCTTTGAGATTTATTGCATCCCATGTAAGACACCTAGAGAAAATCTATGAACATCTAGAGAAGTCACAAACAAGTTAGTCAATGGAATTCAAATCCCAGGGTTACATGTCAAGATCTTATCCCCCATGAGAAATATTATTTAAGCCAAGTTACAACACATCTCCAATACATCTTTCCATAGTGTATAATCCCATGAGATGTCATTGCATGTCTCAAAATCAACCAAGAAAACTTGAGGAATCTTCCAAGGTGATGTGGGTTCCATTTGGGTTTATCTAATCTCATCACATGTTTGTACTATATTGTATCTATTCAAAATATTGTGATAACTCATAAAGTATACATGTAGTTATACCCAGACTATCTGATTAGGGATTGATGACATATCATTGAGGCTCCTTCTGAGAATGACACTTGGTAGAAGAATAAGAAAAAGCCTATGAGAATGATGTGTGTCCCCTTTAGACTTGTATAATGATACAACATGTCATTATTGTGTTATTTATATCTAAGAATCTTGAGATCACCTCTAAAAGGGATGTGTGTCTCCACTTAAGATAATAAATTAGTTCCAAGTTTATGATAGTTGTCTAAGGCCCTTTTGAAGGAGATACTTAGTAAGGAAAAGATCTGATTGCCCATAAAAGGGATGCATGGGACTCTCAAAACCAACATAAACTAAAATTCACCACTTTAGAGGTTGTTATAAATTAAAAGATGTTATGTGGTAGGATAAAAATGAGTCATCATGCTAAGCTACATTCCAAGAATTAGAGGTAATCAAAATGTGCCACATGTCCAAATTTTGAGTTGACTAAGTAGCTTAGTCATATTCAAGCCCTGTGAGTACCTAGATGGATCTGAGGTGGCATCCACATGTCAAAGAGTGGAAATATTTAGATTTAAAGCTAAAATTGATGGCAAATCAAAAGTGAATTAAATCCAAATTTGAATTACGGTGTAATTAATTGACAAAATCAATAGTTTGAGATTGTTTCATATATATGTAAAGTAGAGGATCTCACCATTAATATAACATGAACCAATATTTACGTCAACATTACATTAATCAAATATATATTTCAAGAGGATACACAATCTAATCTATTTATACTTACATTTTAGAAGCTATACATATTTTTTCTCTCTATTGCCTATATTTTCCAAGTTTGACAAAACACAAAATGTTTTTAAATTTCACTCCCAACTACCATTATCAAAACTCAAAATTTACATAAGGATACAAAGAGACATTGATTTATACCTAAATAATTCTAAAATATGGCAAAATTAGGTTGCTCTACTCCATGTAATAGCATTTCTTTTGGGAATGATGAATTCATGTTTTAATATGGTACTTTCCTCATCTTCAAGGACACTAAATTTATCCTTGAGGCCATTCCATCTAGTGACATGCATTATAGTAGCATTTAATTTAATGTATAAGTAACTAAGGCTATTAATGAGGATGAAACCATGACACATATAATTTAAATATCTTTAGATAACCTAGACATCAATGTAGTTAGTCTCCATAATGTCATAGCTAATCTAGAGGTCATGTTGTGCACTAACCTAGTTTATGGTATCTTTGGGAGGTTGAGATGTGAGGATAGGCTACTCAAATTAATGTCCCAACTGATCTTGATCACTTTCATAGTAGGAATGATCTTTGATAAGAATTATTAAATTCACTCCCCATAGATAGAGTATAACCAAGTCATCCTCAACAACTAATATGAGGTGTACTCCCTAGAGAAGGTATTGGCTTCATGGGTGACTGACCCAACATGAGCTATTATCATGGATGACCATGGAAATATTCCCATCCATTCAAGAAAGGAGTAAGGATTGGCCTCAATCTTCTCAAAAAAATATTTGGTAATCCACACATTGCCTATGTGGATATAAGGACTATTTTATTGCTACAAATCATCCTAGAGGACCAGTAGATTCCCCCACTAGGGGAATCATCAGAAATAATTTGGTATATGAAATTTAGGACTCTTGAAATAATGATGCCTCATTCTTCATGATGAGTTACTTTTTGGATGACATCTACACAACTTCTCATCTAGGCTAGAATTCATGATCTCTTGAATGATAAGAGGTTGTGCCTTAGATTTTCTATGTAATGCACATTCACCAGTTCAAACATAACATAAAAGTAATTGTATAAGAATTATACCCAGTAGTTTACAAGTCAATCACTAAGTGTGAGATGCAGAGGGTTCCCCTAGAAGTTAAGAAAACTCTAAGGGACATGGGTAGTTACTAGTTATACTTAGACTACACAGTCATCCAAATAGAAGGAGTGATGATGGATCCTCTTACACTACAAATTGGGGAAAACCATAATTATAAAATGGCATGATGTTATTATAGTTACTAGGCATATGGATTATTACCTATTACCTAAAGATGACTTCAAACCTTGGGATCCTAGTAATGTCATTGCTAACCATCTATTCAAGTTTAATAATGATATAGTAATGGAGTACAAGCATTAAGAAAAATATCATGAATGGATATACAGAGATGCTATGAATGATGAGGTGGTTCTCAATAATGAAGTAAGGAAGTAAATTGAGCTTGAAATGAGACTAGATAGAGATAAGAAGAAGTAAGATATTTTTAGGTCTCTACTACCACCAATCAATGGGATCATGTTTGATGTTGATTAAAAAAGAAAGGAAAGAAGAGGAAGAAGAAGACAATGTTCCTCTTATTAGGAACATGCCATGTAGAACTCCACTTTTTATAACTTTAAACAGTTAGATCCTACCTCTGAGCTTCAAAAAAGGAGGATCAAGCAATTATCTTAGCCCCTCATAGGAACCCATATTGATATCTACATCTACCATGGGGGTTGCTCTCCAAAGTGTAGATCAACCCAACCCTACTATAATTGACCTTGAGGAGTTATAGTAAGGTATTGAGGTGTTTATGGAATAATTGAAGGCAATGCATGGGAGGAACATTAAGAAGGTTTACAAGAGGAACAAATATCCTAAAAACACCATTAGAGGATCAATAATGTATCCATAAACTCCTTGAGTGACTACTACTTCTAGTAGCACACTTTAGGGTCTTAATGAAAGTACCTTACCATTACCTTATTTTCCAATTACAAGTCCATCTAATTCTAATTGTGTGTTTGCCCCTCCCACCATTGTTTCCCCATTGGCTCCCCCATCAATAAAGACAATTACAACCACCACTTATCAATCCTCAGTTGATACTATCATGAGCCAAGCTAGTAGTTCCTTAGGATTTACCATTTCCTACTTCATTTCCTATGCCACTACCAATATTACACCTTCATCAAGCTCCCAAACCAATAGTGCTAGCTAGGCTATAGGTTCTACTCCTTCCTAGGTAGCCATAACTAATGCATCCCTTGCCATTAGTTCCCCTACATTAACTAGGCCATTAGGGCCTATTTAAAAAAAAATCACCTCCCCTAAAAAACCTTTGCTTGCATCCCCATATAATATTAACATGACTACAAAGGTGAGTGTGCCTCCCAATTCATTTGTACTAAACATGGGCCTTGTAAGATCTTAATTTGATACACATAGACAAATTAACCCAATAAACTTGCCTCACATCCCTACTACAACCCTAACCTCTACCTTTACCCAAACACTTCCATTGTAGCCACCTCAAATAAATACAACACCTATTATTGCCCCAAGTTAGGTCATAGACATTATATAGGCAAAAATACAAGAGAGGCCTCAGGTGGTCCTCTTTATACCACAAATTAGGATGAGATTTGATATTGTCACAAGCATAATTAAAAGGATGGTGAGAAAGTAAGTTGAGTAGACATAGTCTAGTTTAGCTATAGCCCATGAAAGTGAAGAGTCCCTCTTCACTTTGATAAGGAAGAAGAAGATAGCCCTAGTGAATTGGATGAGTATACAAAGGACCTTGTGTCTATCATCCAAGCCCATGAAAAATCTACATAAGCCTTGATGAAGGATATGTAGTAGGAAATGAAGAGACTAAAGGATCAAGCATTACCTCCTATAATTTAAGGCACTATAATCTAAATGATAATTTTTTTTATCAATGTCTTCAAATTTTATAAAGTCATGAAGAGAAAACATGAAGATGGGACACTATAGTTCAATGTGGTTATCAAGTTTGACCAAAAACTTGCACTCTATGATGTAAAGTTGGCAAACCTGGCTAGAGCTGTAAGTAGTAATAATTTCATAGACCTCAAGGTATTTCTTCTTGAGGATATCATCCTAGAAAATACCATCTTAATGGACAGATGAAGGATATTAAAGAGGTGGTTGGAATAGGTCAAGGATGTAACTACATCCTTATAAAATATAGAATTCAATATTTCCCTCTTTTTGAAAGATGTCATGGTCACTAGGGTGACCAAAATTGATAGCACTTTCATGGATGACCAATAATTTAGGGTAAAAATGAAGGTATTTGTTGCCAAGTTCTAAAAGGACATTATCAAGGCCAAGATAGCCACTGAGATAATGAACATTGTGGATTTTACCAACCAAAGGCAAGAGAGAATAGATGCCATTGAATAATTACTAAGGCCTATACTTGTAAAACAAATTAGGCTTATTTTAAAAATGCCATATTTATTTTGGCCTATGATCCTATAATTTGGCCAAATTGATTAGGATTACTTGACATGTATAGATGTTTGGATGAACAAAAAGGCATAGAAGAAACAAAGGAATAAATAGTAGGCATTTCAACAACCTCTTCCAAGATCATGAGTAATATATGGTTTCATTTTGTAAATTCAAATTTAGAATATTCTATTTTAATATGTGGTATTTTAGCCACTTTGTTGAATTTGGGCACCTTATAATGGGCCCACTTGATCTTGGATATGCATTTTAAATCCTATATATAGGGGTATTCCCCTCATTATAAATCAATAATCTTCATTATAGAATTAATACAAAGAGATAAGAATTCAAGAGATTATCTATATGATTTATTGTGTAATTCTATGATTTCTAATTCTCAATCTGTTAGTTTGAGTTTAACACTAGGCTGAGAAATCTACTAGTATATGTTCTCTACTTTCATCTTATTTGTAGTGAATGTGTGTATGCAATTCAATGTGAATGAGTAAATTTTGGGTAATGTATGATTTTCTATATATGCATTTCCTTTCCTTTGAATATTCAACTAGATTTATATAACATTGAGTATGACACTAGAGTTGGTGAATGCTATTTTTATATGTTATTATCATATAAGTTGGAAGAAATATAATCTTTGATCATCTAAAGCAAACTTTATTTTCTACCTTACCCTACCCAACCTTGGATCTATCCATGATGCACTTTATCTTAGCTCATTATATAAATATTCATTGTTTTTTGTGTTTTGGGCAATAATTGGCAATGTTTAAGAAAATTTCATAAAGATTGGCATTGATTAAAGTGTCATTGTGTAATATTTTTTATCACTACAATAGGTTCCATTTTGAAACTAACTAATAGTGACCATATCTCTACTATTTTTCTATTTCTAGTAGTATTTTCATAAATAACTCAAGCCTCAAGCCTTCTAGGAATTAAAATTGAGTTCATTACTTTCCCCCCATTCCCTAGTGACATAGGGAACATATTAAGTGCATCAATAGGAACTAGAGTGGACAATATTTTTTTCCCACTTTGAAATCTTTTAGTAAATTGATCCTCATCCTTAGAAATATTAACGACATTTGTAGGAATGTCACAATATTTCAATTTTGACTTACCTTTATTAATTTTACCTTCTCAATATTTATTAATTTTGTGTTAGCCTCATTCTTCCTAGCTTACACATGCTCTAGATGGGTTTTGGTTTCTTCCTCTGCCTCCTTCATCTATTCGGTGTTATTATCTTTAATAGTTTTTATTGTAATGGTTCTTGGTCCAATATTTTTCAAACGTCCCACCTTATTTTATTTCCCTCTCTTAGGTTTTTTTGCATTTCTTCGTCCAAATTAGAGTTCTTCATATCAACACTCAGAGGAGTCATGTCACTAGGGATATAACTAGTTGGGCATTTTGAAACAATAATAAAATCAAGGTTATATTGATAAGGCATTCTACTTCAGTCAATTTACTTCCCATATACCAAACTTAAGTGACATCAACAAGTAAAATGGAAGAGTCACCATCTTATTATGTCTAAATTGGTTTAGTAAGTTAAACTAGTCAATATATTAGTTTAATTCTATATTATTTTACTTTTAATTATCATATTTAAGCATTGTTTTCATTTTTATTACAATTATTTTTCTTTCAAGTTTTAGTAATTCAATGAGTCTTATTTTATACAAAATAAAAAAACTAAAAAATAACCTTTCACTCAATGACCATTATTCAATTTCTTAATAACCATGTTTCCTAGATTGTTGGGATTGAAGCCTAGTCACATTCAAATTGATGTCATAGTATAATTAATTACCAAAGTGTATAGTTTTCAAATAAATGTTTTATCTCTTGAATGATTTTTTACTGATAGTGTTTGAGTAAGATATTTTTTCACTCAAGATGTGAATATTTATTTTAGAATTTTCATTTGATTTAAGAAATAATTACATTTAAAAGGATTCAAAAATTCAATTAAATAATACTTTAAGGGATACAAAATGGTAGAGGAAGATTTCTTGTAATATAATTTCAAAAATGCTTATACCCTAGATACATTGGTTCTTAACCATTTGAGAAATACATGCAGTATTGAAAAAATAAAAGAGGGGAATTTATAATATTCAAAGAATATAAAGGTTTCTTCCTGAAAATTGTGATTCGAGAAACATCCATCAAGGCTATGGATTCCCAATTGGAAATGGATAAAGGGCTAGAGTGGATCCATCATTTCCTTTATGTTGGATGTAGACCCATGGATGGAAATAGATAAATTACAAAGAATTTCCTTTCTATCCATACCCTTAATAATATAGTATATGTAACCTTTAAAAAAAATTGGTTGTGTTATTATTCCCAAGACATATCACAAGCCCTTATTCAAAATAAATCAATTCATACACACTTTTACTCTTTTAAGATGATAATACCTAATATTTCATGAGATGAAACACAAAAAAATACTCAATGCTTTGTTCAAAATATGCATCTTTTAGATATAATTAGAAGATTTTATCCATGATAAAATATAATATATCTAGGTTCTAAATATCTAAATGATGTTTACCATACAAATTATCCAGTTTTTATAACCAACACACCGCCATTTGTTTTAATAAATGAATACTCTAATTGTTTGAAATTTGTAAAAAAAACTTGGAGAAACTTATTTGTTTTATTTATGTTTCTAAGATTAATGTCTCATAATATTTAAAAAGTTTAGTGAATAATAACAATCATATATTTAATAATATTTATGCATCCATATATTTTTTACCACTTTTTGGGTCTTCACGTTTCATGTAATGGGAAATTCTTGTATTTTCCATTTCAATGATCTCAACTTATGATTTATGTTTATTGTTTTATTTAATATTCTTTTACTAATTTATCTTATTGTGTCATATATGTGGTATGATCATCACTTGTGCACATATACCCTTAATATATTTCACAAATATATGTAGATTTATCAAGATAAATCAAATAAGGACATTTATTAGAACTACATGAATCCATGGATATTCAACGAATTCCACATGTTTCGTAACTGATTTTATTTAAATTTAAAATTATAAGTTTGTTTTCATTAAATAATAACTTTGATAAGTAAATTATATCTTATTAATTATTTCTTATCACATGAAGATTCACATACTCATGTATTCATGGAGTTTTTAAATACAACCTTTTTAATCCATGATTTATGTATGCTCTAGGATATTGAGTAACGGCCGACCACTTATCCCATTGCTATTAGTCATAAAAAAAATTTAGGTTGCAATGAATTCATGAACCCTATGAAAACTTTACACACCCTGAGTCTAATCCAATATAAGGAGTCCACATGGACAAATATTATGGATCACAAAAAGTACTAATATAATTTAAGGGTCATGATCTATCATGGATTTATCATCTTCTTATTCTAGGTGTTATAAAATGTCAACATCACAGTTTCACAAACCTCAATTTAGATGACATCAATCTATGAAGTAAAAAATTCACATAATACATGATTATTGAGGAAACCTAATGTATTTTAGGGACTTTTTGAAATTCAATCCTCCAAGCCCAAAATATCATGACACTAGATGGTTAATATAATTTTTATAGATAAATCTATAAACAAATTTAAATCAAATTTTAGTGGAAAAGAGTAATGAGTAAATCCACAAAAATCCATTTTTTGAAATTAATTCAAACATAGTGACATGACAATGTTATCCCAGAGTTTTAAATTTATAGAAATTAAATATTATGAATTGATATAGAATCTCACAAGTGACCATAATTTCATTCCACAAAGAAGAAGCTTAAATAGTTTGAAAATTTAGTGATTACTATGAATTGAATCTCATATGCATATTACTTCTCTATTCTATTTAAAAACCATTCAAGCACAAATTTAACATAATGGCATAACCTTATTCTTCTATAGGTCCTAATCAAGAATAAAAGGATACCAATTTCATGCCTAAGTTCAAGGATTATATGCACTATAATGTTATTTTTTCTATAATGAATGTAATATTGTAATAAAAAATAATGAGGAATAATCGCGAGACTTCATAAACTATCATGAGGACATGGTATCCATAAAAAAGGTATAAATACACAAGGTAATGTAAAAACCTAAGTATGCCCATGCATTTACCTTTTTTATCATTTGTTCATTAGGGGGTAACATAATCTTCTCACCCAATTGTAAAATTAGGATATTTTTCATAACTAAGTTATCCCTTGAAAAGTTATAAAATTTAATATACCCTATAGTCACATATAACTAATTTATATACCAAAAATTAATATACACCCATGACCTTACGGAGGTACTAAGATACTGAGTAAATTATCATGAACATTGGGTTAATAAAGCATATATGGGTACTTAACCTTTAAGACTATTCAAACTAGGACTTAGATTTGAAATGATTCTCATGAACTAGTTATATGGGGCATAACTTTTTCGCATGTGAAAAAATTATGGGTCCATTTATTGATAATGAAAATTAATGATAATAAAAAACCTACTACAGGGTAATTCTTTTATTATAATTGAAGAAAAAATGAATAAAAATGAGACAAGGTCATGGTTTTTACATGATGTAATGCTTGGTATATTTATGTTATGAAACCATGACATTTTCAAATTTAGATATTTTCATATGGTCTCCATATTATTATTATCAAATAAATGTTAAATATTGGAGGTTATAGGAACATAAATACTTAACACATATCATGGAAAATTTTAATTTATTTAATCCACCTCTCTATATGGTTATCAATGAGGAGAGAATTACTAGATTATTTTAAGAAACGAGAGTATCAATTATGGACATAAGATTATATTAGTATTACTATAATTTAACTATAATGAAAATATAGGGTATTCTAGTGTCTCCCTTGAATTGTACCTAATATGTGCAAGAAAAAATAGTAGAATGAGAAATATCCTATTAATATGTTCAAAGAGTGCGAGGTCATTACACAAGAAATAACTAGAATCCATACCCCAACAAAACATAAAGATAGGGAAAAAATATTATAATAATTATCCTTAACTAAGAATTTGGCTATAGATATGTCATCATTCAATATTAATTAACATGATCTCTAACAATGGGATCTACAATGAAATGGAAAGAGATGTGCACATATCAGTAAATAAAATTAATATGGTTTATAATCATAATGATTATGATGATGATATTTATTATTTTAATCTTGTGAATTATGAATAATTAGTTTCCAAATTGGAAAGGACATGAGGATTGAGACCATAATTTTGAATAACACAACTATAACAAGTAGAATAAATACCTAATTCACATTTACCTCTTTATGGTCCATAAAAGACATGCCCCAATGCCCAGAGGAAAGTTTTTGAAGGTTTAATTATAACAACATAATAATATTCATATAATTACACAAAGACTACTCAATTAATGGGATATTCATTTGCATCCCTTGAATATGTGATTATTATTAGTTCAATTAATATTTCTTCTATTTCACTTCTCATAAAAGTGACCCCAAATTTGAATGCCTTTACTCATAATTAAATGAGTTCACTAAGGCCATATGTATATTTTTGTAATTTTTATAAACCCCCAAAATTTAATTATGTCTATAGTAGACAAGGTATAGTTACACAAGATAACCTAGTACCCAAGGTAGGACTATAATTTTAAATTCAATTGACCAAATTTTTATTATCCTAGATGATATTATTTTAATGTAACCCATATCTGATGTTCCTATGACCTATCCCATTTCGAGTGCTGAAATGAGTTATCCCTATTTCATTGATTCAATTCCCCCTAGAATTATTATCGATATTATATGAACATCAAAACTTAATATGGTACCTAAACTCCCAATTATCATTGGGAAATACATCAACATGTCTAATAAGCAATATTATTTATTACTTTCACCCCACCCTCTTACATGGTTCTTATATATTTTTATTAACATTTTAGTCTCATCCTCTACATACCCTATGTTCACTTCACATTTCTTCATATATATTACTATATCATCATCGTTTATCACTCCCACTCCTATTGTGTCACATGTCTTGCCTTTAACCTCAACCTTCCAAAGAACAATAAGACAAGGAGAAGAGAATATATGTGTTTTAAAATATATAAATGGCCAAAAATTATAGGCATAAACTATTATTTATAATGTAACAAAGGCCAAAGTCAAGCTTAAGAAGATAATTGGGAATATAAAATTAATAACCATAAATAAAATCACACAAAATGGATTCCCACTTTGTGTGAAATTGAAGAAGAGTTATTATATCTAACAAGGAAAATAAAGAGAATAAGTAGATGATTAAATATAAGTATAATTTATTTTAGAAGTGAATACAAATGTTTTGAATATTTAGAGTGTGTGGTTACATTTTCAAATCAAATTTCAAAGTAAGTTACCTATGGCATGAAGAAAAAATTCATGATACTAGAAACCAATACCAAACCCTTTGTCCTTGAAAACATGAATAATAAAGTGTATAATTATTCAAGTTCTATATTTCTATTAATTTATAAGGTCCATAAGTAAATTTAAGAATAATTTATTTTGGCATAATATCCAAGACTACACAGGAAATAATTCATGGATAGATAATAAGTTGAAAAATATTGCTACTATGAATCAAAAAGGTTTCTTCCCACATATTAATATTATGAATATGTTTGATGTAGATTTTTGTTAAATATTTTTTATACATATTATATAATCATTATACGAGTTGATTCATGAGATAAAAGATGTGATTATTCCCTTAAATGATTTCAAAGGGAAAGCTTAATAATTTTTCACACAGAAGCATATGCCATCAATGTTAACTCAAGACAATAAGATTATTGTTGCCACACAATAGTCATATTATCTTGACAATTTCATTAAAATTTTAAAGCAAATGGTTACCAAATTAAATATGTTTTAAATCCAACAGTTAATTTATTTGATCACATATTCCATTAAGAGGATTGAAATAACATCTATAGTCAGTGAATATATTGAGACTGCTATATATAATCTTGAAACATTAGTGGCACGAGTATAATATTTATTTATAATTATCATAGTAATTTTTAAAAATATGGATTAATATTAATAATTATCTGTATATACATTATAGACTCAATAATTGTTCTTTTGAAACAAATCAACAAGTGTCATTCTATAAAATTCAACTAGGGATAATTCTAAGTTAATATAAAGATCAATTTTAAGTTATTTTCTTTTAGGAGTATAATTATACTCTACATGATTTATTTTTAGTTCAATATTATAAATAGGAGATTTTATATTTCATTTTAATCTCTTTTTAAGAGGATGAATTATTTGGACCCATCACAATTTGGAAATTTATCAGGATGTTCTATGAGTTTGTTATGTTTTTTATTTCTCAATTTAGGTATTAATACTATAGATATTTTAGCTTCAGTATTCATTAAATGATATTTAACTACTATCTTGTGCATAGACTATATTGATTAATTAAATAATTCAATCATGTTAATATTTAATTTTTCTTAAAATAAATTACTATGGATTAATTTTTTGTATATCAATTCACTATATTAGTTTATCTTATGAATATGAAACTATTAAGACTTTTTGACAAATTAATAATACTTAAACTCTTTGTTATGTTTATGAAAGTTTTTATGAATACTTAGCTTAACAACCATTAGATTAAATATATTATATATCATTAAATATTTGGTTAATAAAAATTATCTTAAGTATGAAATTTATAAATCTCTCTTTTCTTCCCTACCATTATTTCCCATTTTATTTTTTATTTTATCAGAAGTCTTTCATGTAACATATCATCATTGTGAATATCCATGTTCAACTAATTTTTAATATTATTGGAAGGCAAAAAATTGGCTCATAGGGAAATTATTTAAGGCATTTACTAATCACATCACTTTGACCTTGATATTACACCATGAGTACATAGGAGAAGACTCACAACCTACAACTCCTGCATTAGACTAAATTGCAAATAGTTCTAAAATGATAGGGTTAAAACCCATCATCCTATTATAGAGGATCAATAAATCCTCATTAATAGGTTTGTTGGTGATATAAAGAGGGTTAATAAATAAAATAATATTTTGAGTCTATACCCAAATGAGTTGAAAAAATTTATATTTCATGCCATGATTAATTATATCTACATTTGAGTCTGGCCTGATTTCACTTCAACCATTAGAGGCACATAAAAAAGTCAAATTTGATAAGGGAATCCAAAGATAATTAAGGACCCAACCAAGTTCACTAGTTCATATAAATTTTATACCATTCATACCTATGGATATTTTCCTAATTAGGAAAATAATTAATGTTCAAAAAAAACATTCAAAAAACACCAAGTAATGATGAAATATATATTCCACATTACTCCATTTAAGGAGGTAAAAATAATAGAATACCATGTCACATATTTAAATTCTACACTCAAAATTTTTAATTTATATCATGTGGACATTTAATTTAGACTGTTAACATTTTCATTTTAAGATGTCATATATGTTTATTTTATTAATTTACTTGATAATTCCATCAATAATTGGAATACATTTGAAACCACTTTGTTATCTTAGTTTAGATGAGTAACATAACCTAGTGTCCTATACCAATAATTTGATAGTATGAGAAAAGAACCTAATGAATCCATTAGAGATTTAAATTCAATATTTCATATGATAACTATTATTTCAATAAATATGGACATATGTATAAGAATCTAGATTTATAGTATTACCATTTCTAGCTTTATTATTGTTGAAATTAGATTTATATAATAATATCATTGGGTCTAACTAGTATGATTTGGATCCCAATATTTATATTATTGTTTTTAATTAGTGTGATATTATATTCTAATTTTTTTATTATTATATTCTAGCTAGTGTAAAATTAGGTTACAATTATATCCTAATTAGTCATGATCACATAATACACCATAGTTTTCACAGTGCCACATAATTATTTTCATATTACTATATAATATTTGTCCAAATTTTACCTCATATTAAATAATCATATAATGACATTTAATATTCATAAATATAAGTACACCAATAGAAAACATAATTACACCATGCACAAGTATTGGATAACACCTTATATCGACCACCAAATTGACCCATTGTACCATTTTAAACCTAAAGTGGTTTCCACATAAATTTATGTAAATTTTAAATTTTCATAATTAAATTACCCTTGTGAAATAATTAATCACTTTGAAATCACATCATATGTCTTAAATCAAGGTTCACACTTATTTTCATGACATACGATTGAAGGACATAGCCATAGTCTAGAGTGAAATCCATAAATTTCCATGTTCGTGTATGCTCATTATAATTTCAATTTAATATGTGCTCTAGTATATTCCATGAATATATTATCCTATTCTAATCACCATGTGTATTCACTTTTTGATCACAATTTTGTTTAAAATATTGTATGCACTTTATTGGTTTTTAGGACATGATAGTAGTATGTTCATATATTTTGTGTATAAAAAGTAGACATATGGAGAGATAAATTTGAAATAATGTTTAAATGTATCCATAAATTTTATTAAGGCCACCTCAATGATAAGAAAAGAGACATCCATGACTTAGTTATTTTTTGCCTCATGATGACTTCCACATGTCATCTTCTAAAGTTTTATACTTATTAAAAATAATGTATGTGATTTATTAATGTTTTGACTTTGGTATATTTATTTATTATTTTTATTAATGTTAAGGAAATTTAAAGTGAATATAAAAGGGTCAACAGATCAACAAATTTTTAATAAAGTCACTTAATTTTTATAGGACTCCATAAACTCAAGATAGAGAAAGACTACCATGCCCACATGCATTTGTAAATTTAAACTTTACATGCATCTTTTATTACCTTTATTGTGTATATTTTAAGTGATTCCATAAAAATAGAAAGTTGGTTATACAAGGATGGGTGAATTTAAAAAGTAGGCTAGAATCACCTAAAATTGAAATAATTTCCTTGTGGATAAAAAATTAGTAGCCCTCCTATTTTGGAATCAAAATAGAATTTTTTGTGTGATTAAAAAACACATAAATAAGAGTGAATTACCAAACATACAATGCATTATTATTGGTACATCAACCCTAAACTTAAGTATACTAATGATAGTTACAAATTTAAATTTTTTTATTAAATAGTTAGACATTAATCTTGATATATTCCTAATTTTGAAATTATGAAAAATAAATTTCCAAAATAAATGTTAATCTTCCACTCTTATTTAATAAACAATAATATATTATTAATATGTTAATTTACTTAAATTTGTATTACAAATAATTAAATGAAATAAATATCAATATTCCATTTATATTAAGAAATAGTATAATTGTAATGTCTTATTGGAATGTGATTTATAATATAAATTTAAAAAAACCCACATCCCAGGCCAAAATGATATTACATATTAATTTTTTATCTTCAATATTTTCACCAAGCTAACATTCTTTACCCTATTTAATTAATTCAATGTATTATTAAATGACCTCATCTCACTTATTATATAGATTAATCAATCATCCTTTCTATGTTTTATTTTACATCCATGCCCAAATGACATTATCCATATCAATTTCCTTGTTTTATTTGTCTTTAAATAATATTAATACAATAGTTCACCTTATTCTCTCTTTGTAGGTTTAAAACATTGAATCCTCATTATTTTTTAGCAAATTTCATGCCTTTTGATTTAAGTTAAAGATACACATAATCCATTCCCAACATATAATTTAATTTTAATTTGATGGTCATAATAAAATAATTTGTTCCAAATACACATCAATCAATGGGTTGAATGATTCTTTAGGTATTCCACAAATAGGACCAACATAAATATCATTATTACTTGAGATATTATGATTAATGTAGTCTTCCCTATGAAAATTATTTTCTCCCATTATTTAGTCATATATGAATTAATCCTAGATTTTTTTTTACCAAAATTAACTATATGACATCCTGTTACAATTTATATATGGTATCTCTAATGCACAAAAAACATTTACCTAGTATGTTATCATTATAAGCTAATATTCTCTACCTCTACCTATTTCAACTTTTACCCAATGTTAAATATATTATTTTATTCCATTTTCCATATCTTTTACTTATTTTAAAGGTTCAAGAGGATGTTTTCATTCATAAAATGCTAGCTCACCATTATATTTTCTATACTATATTGGGATTGGATGAGACCATTACAAATCCTTTATTGTTGATTTATATTCCAACACTAGTATGTCATCCACAACATGTAACTTGAGCATATAATATTTGTTAATACCATCTATATTATGGTTTCCATCCAAAAAATGTGGCTCCAAAATATCCTTAAAGTAGTACACTTCCTTAATAAGGTAAGGAGTTAAAGTAATTGATTCCTCTTGGGATGTTATCTAGGTTTCCAAAACACGTGGAAAATAAAATGTGTATGCTTTCCATAATGATTTTAATAATTTATCAAAAATAACATCTATATAATCATGTGTGTGTCCCACTGTAAGGAAGATCTCATAATAATTGTAAATACCCTTTTGGATATAAACATGGCTAAAAATGAAAGTAGAAAACAATTCTTTTTGTCACTCGAAGCATTATCTAGTTGTAAGTAGATGATTAGTGGTTATTTTTTGAATGAAATATTTTTACTAGAAACTCTGATTGCTTTAGAAAGGATAAATTTTTCCTTGTACTCTTTGTATTTTTCATTCACTTCATTTTTGAATAGTGCATCATGCAATGGATTTCTTGATGATCTAATACCTTATAATAAATCCTCATATTCAATAGTGATTAGTTATTCAAGCTTCCTAAGACATAAATCCAATGATGTAATCATGTATTTTTCTCCATGTTCAATAAATAGTAGGCTAAAGTGGCCAAAACTTAGTCTTATGTCCATGTGTGAGTATACCAATCATAGTAACTTGGTGTATATGATAAATATTTATTTTGCATGAAAAAATAGTCATGTAAAATTGGAATTTATCACTCATGGCTAAACCTTTCCACTTATGCAAGGATCATGTTCACCATATCACTATGATTAAATGATTATCTTATAGTCTAAAACTAATATTTTTATTACCCACATCACATGTATCATAAATTACTATTAAACTTGATAAACATCTTACATTGATAATTATAGATCTTCAATAATTCTCTATTCTTTAGGATACTAACTTTTTAGACTATGACACAAACATCAATGCTAGTGTCTTTGGTTTAGCACTAGTGTTTGCACATTGGAAACACTAAAATATTTAAATATTTAAAGATAAAATTATTTTTATTAATTAAATATCCAATGATATAATTTTAAATGGCATGGTATAAATTCAAAACAAATCCCAGTCATTTAGATATCTAGAAACTACTAAGCACGTACTTATCAAGATCATTAAATCATTCATACAACTGAGTTCTACTACCCTATTCTTTCTTATTTGAATATTATTCATAGGATTAGTCTTATTATAGGTATGAATCAATCAAAGATAATACCATTATTATTATTATTATTATTATTATTATTATTATTATTATTATTATTATTATTATTATTATTATTATTATTTAAGTTTCAAGATAGATCACTATATTGACTCATATATAGCATATTACACCATTTTTCACATAAATCCACGTAAGGGGGAGAAATACATTAGTTTGAGGCCCTATTTAGAGTGTATGAATATGTAGTTAAAAATAATTGATAGAGTATTTTAGGTCATCTCAACTTCACTTGAACCCACTAAACCTTGTTTTATAAGATCAAATGCCCTAGTTTGAGGACATAGGGTTTTGGGCTACATATTGATATCAAAAAACTTTGTGCATGATACAAACATAGAATTTTCAAGGTAGTATTAAGACATAATAGGCACCAATTTTTTTTTTATAAAAGGACCTATAATTCAACATAAATAAAAGTGTCATAACTAGGACCAAGGTGTTGACACTAGTGTCCAAATTCTAATGGTAGTGTCTAGGTTGACAGATAACTAATTTTTAATATCTGGTGAATCATACTAAACATCATCTTGATTATTTATACACCTTTACTTTATATATTTTATATAAAATTAGTGTAAAAATGAAATATTTTTTCTTATTCATGTTTAATAAATCCAATCATTTTTTAGCATTGTGCTTTCTATATTTATCATATTTCTAAAATTTAACATTGCATTTGAATATTATAAATTTGAATTATTTAATTAAAATACTTATAGAATAATTTATTCCAAAATTGGGTAGGATGTTCTGTTATACTTATTTCCCAAAATGGTTAAAATTTTAGTGAACTAGGATTATGAGTCTTCTTGTGTAATCCTAGATTCCCTGAAGGTTTTCTAATTTGTTAATTTTTAAATTGTTAACAATATGTAATCACCTAAAAGTGGTATTTGGATGTTAACAGTGATACTTGAGATAGGCTATTCCTAGCCTAGTCTTAGACCAATCCCAAAGACATCTATCACACTTTTATAGCCTTTGTGTTGAACATAAGCACCCCTAGTCAGTCAAAACATAGTTTCAGACATTCATTCCTAGATCCTAGCTTTTCATGCCTAGTAGCCTACCAGCTAGACATTAGCTTCACATTAAGGACACTATATCTACATGGTGAAATTGTCCCTTACCCTAAATTTCCTAAAAAGATATATTTTTAAATGGTTATCCATCCTTAACATAAACATAAGAACATTTTATTATCTACACAAGCTACAAAACCCTATAAATACTTAACTCTTAGACCTATATCCACTAGATGGAAAATAGATGAAAAATAACTATTAAAACAAGAAACAAGTTGAGAAAATTAAAATTTATTAATCCCTCTTCTTCCATACTTTTTCATACTACCATATATAACTACTATAATCCTAGATTTCAAAGATTTATAATCTCAAACACACTCAAGGCATTCCAGACCACTATCATTCTAATATCATTTTCACTTACACCAACACTTAGGTTGGGATAACTATGTCAAATTTGATCCCTCCTCAAAGTTTGGTATGTAAGAAACTCTATTCATAGTAGGATGATGAGGATGTCTAGTCTATCTTACTAATAAACACACTTTTTTTTTCTCATGTCATACTTTAAAGGAGGATTAGGTTTTACATCATGAATTAGTTTTTATAGGAATAATATAGACTTTCATATTTCATGCATGAAGGAATAGAACCTAGAAACACAAGCACAAGTAGAGCCAAAATTTAGGAACAATCCTACATAGAGGACACTAGCACCATTTTTAAAACACTAAAACCACATGGTTCTACTATCCAATTATGGCTCTACTATCTAGGAGAGGATCTGACATAGGTATCATATTAATGACATTCATATTTGTTCATATCTTAATTTTTAGCACTTAGACCTACATCGGGTCTTTTCCATATAAGTCCTTATTTACATATATTTATTACTATTTTTAGAAATTTAAATCAAGTCAAATTTGATAGCAAATCAATGGATATTTATTACATATTATTTCACTAATTTAGACTAATCATCTCTTTAATAAAACATAAGATTTACATTAGTAAAACCCTAAAAGGTTAAAACATTTGGTGAACCTAACTTACTTTGAATATTGTTTAAAACCATAGTTTTACATAGGGTTTACCTTCTCCTAATTTTTGTACACTAAATTATGCTTAAAAAGTTACAATTTTCTAATTTTTTGGTATAACTTATCTCATTTAATCAATCTGACATTAGTGTTTCATTTATTTAATGTAATTTAAATTTTTACAAAGTAACTATAATCAAAAATCCTAACCCTATATAACCATAGGGTTTTAATTTCTAGAACTCATATTTAAAATACATATATCTTTTGTTTTATATTCCATACAATCATTTTCATAATGATAAAAGAAATTAATCACGTTTTGTTGCAAAGTCTACTACATTCATTTGCATGTTTGTTCCCTTTAATTTGGAATGAATTCAGAAAAAACCTTAACACATGTATAGATGATGTTTTATATAAATTGAAATGTATGTCATAATTTTATAT
This sequence comes from Torreya grandis, assembly GCA_037957365.1. Classification (NCBI taxonomy): domain Eukaryota; kingdom Viridiplantae; phylum Streptophyta; class Pinopsida; order Cupressales; family Taxaceae; genus Torreya; species Torreya grandis. The sequence continues at coordinate 331,671 of JARHVA010008472.1, read as the reverse complement.
CATGTTAACTTTATCCTATGTCGAATTCCATTAAAATGCAAACCCATACATAGATAGAGGATTTAGCACATAAGTTAACAACTATGTTTCAAGTTTCATTGTCATATCTTACATGTAAGAGAGAATCTCCTTCTCATCCCCATGTCCATGAGGGTGACAACTACTTCCCCTCTAAATAGGTCCATTATATAATTACCATACAAGATGAGTAAATGTATACCAATGTCACTATTCCCCATACTCAGCCTATTCACACCACTTCCCTATAGGGGGTGTGTGTATATGATAAATCATAAATAGGTGGGTTTTTAACTTGTGAGACTCTATGTGATTAAATTATTAGTATAGGAAAAATAATTACATGATTACAAAATTAGAATAAAATATTACATTAAAATATTAAAACATTAGAAAATAAATTTACAAGACAAATGCCTCCAGGGTATTATAATGTAAATCATGTATATGCATCTTCACCTTGTCAATTTGTGGCAAAGAATGTTACATATCCAAATCATAAATCACAATAAATTACATCTATAACTGTTGATTCAAATAGCATTCAAAGGTAAAATAAGAGTTTAATGGAGGTACTAAGGGAAATTATTAAATCTAAGTTGATCAACTTACCTCCTCTATACCCAATGAGGATATCTAGATATTTTTTGTTCATATCATAGAATGCATGGGTACCAAACCAATTCATGTTTAGCAATGAAAACAAAAATGAAAAATATAATGGATAAAAGTGACTCACATAATGACACATCATTCAAAAAACATACAATGACACATATACCAATTCAAAAAGGGTAAAATTCAAAAATAATATTTAAATGGTTAGCAAAGCATAACTTGGAACAATAAAAGGTTCACAAAACATGATCAGATCAAGAAATGGTATAATAAGCAAAGGTATATCAAAAAAAATATCAAAATGTACCTCTATAAAATTAGGATTATCTTAAAAACTAGTATGGGTTTTTTCAAAAGTATATATAATAGTTTGATTATCATGGTTAAGGTTTGGGAAATCAAACCCAAAGCATTACTTCTCCTAGTCTAACAGTTGATAATATTGCTCAACAGGGTTTGGGATTTATTGAGCATCCTAAAGAACATCAATCACAAATATAATTTATAAAATTAAAATATATATATACATAATAAATTTAACAAAAAGAGAAATAACTTTAGTTGCAAAATCAAAATCATGTAAATCCAACAAGCATTCTCAAACAAGACTTTATATTAAAAGAGTCTCCAAAACACCATATGTCTACAATAAGCACAATTTCAAAGGGAAAAATCATAATCATTATTCCAATCTAAAATTCATAAAGGTCAAATCTAATATGAGGTAATTCCCTCTAGCATTTTAGTTATTATGAATTCAATGATGAACAATAATATGATTCTGGTGATGAATAATACTTAGATTCCTACTGCAATCACATTCAACTATAATATAGAACTCACATTGTATGATATATTACCATTCCTATTTTTGACATAGGCCATAGTGATAGTTATTATACCATGAGACTCATCAATGAGTATGGTTTCTCTTTTCATGTGCATACTTTATTTTCTCTTGCTCCCTATATATAGTTTAGTTTCACTTGTTAATACAAAGATTATATCTAGAAAATACAAAAATAATATAATATGGAAAAACACAAAAACATTCAAATATTACTCAAAAACACAAAATTTATAGATTTTATACATTTCTATGTTTGCATTTATTATATTTTTGAGACACTACATATGTTATCTATCTTAGTATAGTCAATTTTATCATACATATATGCTTCACTTATTCTTGTCAAGTGTTTGTAGATTGCTTACATGACTCAAGTTTGATATACTAATCTAGAATTGATATCATCTACCCACTGGGGGCACATACATTGATCCAATTTTATTCATTTGATACATCTTACACTTGGAGCCATCTCATACACAATATCTATTACCAGGTTCTATCCTTACTTTCCTTATATCCTAGTTTACACAATGATATATCTTGATATTTATCTTTGCTACTCATACTTATATTAATTATTTACTATCACTAGTTTATACTTAGTACATTTACATCATATATATTACATATATTTTTACTACATTCATGAATGAATTCATTTATAGCTTTGTTTAGACTTGAATGTTTTCTCTATGTTTCTTCTATTTGAGGACATTTGAATATGCCATTGATCTTTGGATCTACACCACTTATATTCATGTATCCCTTAGACATGTGCCCATGTCCCTTGTGTGTTTTTTTACTAATTGTGTATGTAGATATTTGAAAATTCCCTTCTATGTGGCTCCAAGCCAAATTGTCTATTTCTTGCATATGTGGACATTTGAACACATCTTTGTATGTCTTCTTTTCTCATATTTAGTGACATGTGCCCATGTCACATATATTATGGCCCCTTGGCTTATTTTATGTGCCTCATGTGTTTTTTATGTATGATTTATTGTATGCATCATGGCCATGACGTTTTTATTTTCTTGTTACATACACCATTTTTTAATGCCATGACAGACCTCATGCATCTACCCTTTCAATTTATATTTTGTGATGGACATCTTGACCCATCCCCCTAGGTAGATACTCATATTTGATTTTATACACATTTATTACATGTATATTGACACCCTTATGTAATGATATATATATAAAATACATCTTAAACTGCATATTTATGCTCAAATTCTCTTACATTTTGATGTTATGTTTGCACATTGCATTGGATTATCATAAATTTGTCATATATTCTTTAGCTGACACTTTTTTGTAGAGATATTTATTTTGAGGATAATTCTTGCATAGGTCATTACTTATCTTCAAAATAGGGGCCATACACATGGGTTTGTCATAAATATCATACTCCTACATTGCATTCATAGAACATTTTCAACATATAGGCTTCATTTTTAGAAATCAAACATAGGTAAGACACAAGATAAAATAGGTACTCAAAAAGTAGTTTAGTGACTCAAAATTTATATAAGATAGACATTAGTTCCCATATTAAGAAACTAGTGCCACATGACACTACTATAAAAGACATGGAACCATTATCTAGTATCCCCATTTTGAGGGTAGTTCAGATTAGCTAGAATAGTAAAAGTATAGTACATGTTTGTACATATATCACTATAGGTTTTATAGTTATGTTGATATATAGCTTAGATTCATAATAGATCCACTTAGATTCATATCAATTGCTCAAATTTTGGGAATCATGTGTGACATGATCATTCCCATATTCAATTCAAATAGTCAGATATAGTTTTTAAAACTTAGTCCAGAATGAGTATAATCCATATATTAGCTTGGGGACATGTGTGAGACACATAAGTAAAGATAAAAAGGTTATGAGTACACATGTGTATTGATGCAACCATCTTGACTTTTTTAAATTTGATTTGAAGAGATGCTACATCACAAGTGTTCAAGCTAATATTAAGAAAATTTAAAAACCTACAAGTGCGGTTACACATATCTTCATCAGATAAAATGAAAAACTCCTTGTTATTATATACATTGTATATAATTAAAATCATATTTTAAGTTGTCACCAATTTCATGCCTTAATAATCTATAATGGTTGGTATTATTGAGTGGCTCATAGCTACCTAATGTACCCAAGTGGCCAAAACATTGAAATACATAGTTAGATATACCTAATTAGATATTTTCATCACTTTATAAAGTTTAGTTTTAGATCCATCTACTATACAGGGGTGGTCAATGATGGATTCATAGCCTACTTGAGTTATTGAGCCACACATAGGAGAATTTTGGATACACTTTAAATATAATATAATCTATTCACAAGTCATGATCCACTAAGTAGGGGTGGGAAATGATAGATTCAAAACTAGATTGATTTATTGAGACACCTATATATGAGGATTAGGGAAGCTATCAGCTTAGTTTAAGATATTCAGTGATTTGATCAATATGTACATGCACACACATAGGTTGCCACCAAGATCATGCATTAGTTCACATACCCAACAAGGTATATTCATTCCTTTCCTCTTTCCTATTTATTTACTCATATTTAATCAGTTATTTCTTTATTTAGCATATTATTTTAATTTTGATATCTCTTAAGTAAGGACTGATTTATGTAGGTTTCATTACAGGGCATGTTTTGGATCATGCTTCACATACAAATACCTAGCTTCACATACTTAGACTAAGATACACAAGCATCACTTCCTAGGTAAGTCCATGCATGCTTCTTTTTACTTTATATTTGTCATTTCACTTTGTTTCATACCAATCATAAAGCGGGGGGGAATGTAATCACTTAAACATGGTATTTGGATGTTAAGAGTGCTACTTGAGATAACCTATTCTTATATAATCCTTATATTTATATTATAGCCTTGTATAACACTTTTATAATCTTTTTGTAGATCATAGGAATCCCTAGTCAACTAAAACACAATCATAGACATTCAATCCTAAATTCCTAGCCCTTCATGCCCAACACCCTACCAAGTAGACATTAACACCAAATTAAAGACTCTAAAGCCACATGGTGCTAGTGTACCTTACCCTAACTCTATTGAATGGATATATTCTCATTTTTTAACCCTTTTATGGTTAGCCTAAGAACATTTTATTATCTGCACAATCTATAGAACACTATAAATACATGATTCTTAGACCTATATCCACTATATGGAAAATCAATGCAAAAGACCTATTCAAATAGGAAATAAGTTAAGAAAAATCAAGGTTATTAATCCCTATTCTTCCCTACTTCTACATAGTACCATCTAAAGCAACCATAATCCCAAATTTTAAAGATTTGAATCTCAAGCACACTCAAATCATTCAGGACCACTATTTATTATACCATCACTTGCACTTGCACCAACACTTAGGTGGGTATAATTAAATTGGGTTTGATCCCTCCTTAGATTATTGGTATGTATGAAAATATATTCATAGTGGGGTGGTGGGTATGTCCAACATATCCTACCAATGAATAGACATTGTTATCTCATGCCATACTTTCAAGGAGGATTTTGTTTTGCATCATAAATAAGTTATTAGATGCACAATACAAAGTTTTAGACTTTTTGTGTGCAAGAATATAGAACCCATAAACATAGGCACAGGTGCACCTAGAATTTAGGAACAATCCTAGATAGAGGACACTAGTGCCATTTTAAAGACACTAGAGCCACTTGGTGCTACTATCCAATTGTGGCACTTCTTTCCAAGAGAGGACCTAACATATGGATCCTATTAAAAACACTTAGATTTGTTCATATCCTAGTTTTTAGCATTTAGATCTTCCATATTAGGTATTTTCTAGATAATTTTATATTTACAGATATTTATTACTCTTTTTAAAAATTCAAATAAATTAAAATATTGTATCAAATCAATGGTTATTTATTGCATATTATTTCACTAATTTAGAATACTCAAACCTTTAATCAAAAATAGGATTTACATTAGTAAAACCCTAAAAGGTTAAAATAAAATCTTAAAAAATAGTTTTGAATTTATTCAAAAATAATTAATCATAATTAACATGGATGCATCCAACATTTATTTTCTTAAATAATACATCATGGTAGTAATACATTTTTATCTCACATACATTAAAAAATCAATCAAAGATATAATCTAATGGAGTTAATGAATCGGTTAAAATAAAGAAAGTGATTTGACACAAGATAAAAATTTAATCTCTTTATAAATCTCATTGTAATAATATTGAAAATATGTAAAGCTTCAATAAATGCCAATGTTCATAGTCCAAACCTTTTTTCCCACCTAGATTATATTCATATGATATCTACTATCATATTCCTATTATTTTCCAATGGTTTATCTTGGATTTCGTAGTCCACATTTTCATTATACAAAAAGGAAAGCATGTCAAGCCTTCCCATCCACATGTTCATATACAATAATTTCCTCCTATGCCTAATATAGGAATAAAATATAAATGGTATTATATGATCAAATAATTAATTAATACCCATGCTAAAATATTTATCTTTGAGATTTTCAAGTAGTCAACTATCTATAAGGATATCTTATATGAAGAATTATACAAAACCCAAATACCAAGTGACATAGAACTGACTTATTTTGTAGATATTATGTAAGATATCAAAATAATTCAAATCTCATCACTTTTGATCACAAATATTTATCCTCAATGAATGTCATTGGTCAAAATATACCTTTATTAATATAGGTCAATATTCATTATGAAGGGATCAAAAGAGTCTAATTGATAATAAATTAGATCTAAATATTTACAACATCAAATTCTTAAAGGTAATGGGTATAAGTAATGATATACAAAAATAAAACATGCATATTAATTATTTTGATAATTCCTAAAACCCACCAATTGTCCAAATCATAAAAGGTGTGACATTGGGAACAAATGAGTCCAAACTACATTCCAAGTAATGTCTCAATCATTTCATTATAATTTTCTCTTGGATAGATCTGTGATACATATTATGCAATTTGTGTCATATACATTACATCAATGTGTAAAATTTATACATGATGGGATTTTTTAGATGATAACCCATTCAAACTATACAAAATGTTACACTCTAACATAGAAGGGGTTACCCAAATGGTCCTACCTACATAATTTATTCCAATCAAGAATATATAAAATTAAGAGATGGGTGAATCAAGTATGATAAATCATTTATCCCAAGATGTTCAAAATTCATTAACATCTAAGGTATATATAGATACACATAAGGATCAATAATTATTTTTAAAAAAAGATAGAAATTGAACAAAATAGATTACAAAAGGAACCAGTGATAAGTACACAACAAGAAAATATAGAATTTAAGCCTCCATTATTGGTAAATTATGAGAAATAATAAGAAATTTTTTATATTTATTATGATGATGATGATAATATTCCTCATGATATGACAGATGGACATTTACACAAGCTTATTTTTTATCCACTCAGGTATCTCCCACCTATAAGCACTAGTGGATACAAGTTAAACTTATCACTAGAGGATGCAAACCCCACTTTAGATAAAATAAAGACACAATTAATATATGAACATGTGAATGATTGATATGCAATTCATCCCTCTTAGTAATATGTTTTAATTCAACTTTATAAAGGAAAAATACAAATACATCAAATTGCAAATTTATTGTAGACCTAAGGTTGTACTTTCAAAGGTTTGGATCGTGCCCCATTCATATCAACACCACTTTAGATTAGAAATATTATGGTTATACCAAATTCAAGATACAATACATCCTAATCAACAAGGCACTAAAGTTTCTCATAAAGGATGCTTGATTATAATACCACATGATGGTGATATACATCAACCAAAAGAGATAAAATAAAGACATGATGTGCACCCATATGAATGTAATAGATTCTATCCTGATGATGATTTAAAAAATTATCACTAATCACTAAAATCTTGAAAAAATATTTTTAAAAATAAAAATAGTTAATAAAATTAAATAATAATCAAATACACAAGAATCTTTAGCATTTACATGTTTCCTAGCTTATGCATATGTTCTTTACTTTATGTTAGTGGATAAAATATCAAATATTTACACATATATGTTTCATGGGTACTTGAGTGTCATACAAGCATACACTAGATCTATGATACATCAACATGCTGATGTTTGAATTTTCATCTCCCCATGTGACACACTAAATTAGGGAAATCTTTCTTTTATTTATAATGTTTGATACATGTTCTATTATTTTTATGATTAATTTAAATTATGATTTTGAGCATATATAATAATTCTTATGCATTCCTATACTCATGCTTACATATTACATAGTGTGTTAGATATGCTATATTACAAGATATTTTATTGACACATATATGCATGAGATATTATGATATTATTATTATAGTTTCTTATAATTAACTTATTCATATTATCACTTTCCTTTCTTGAGTGAACTTATTATTTGTTATCTTTTTTGGAGAGTGGAATAGTTGAACATGTTCCTTATTTATTGGCCCTAGTGCCTCGAGTGTTTTTTATTTTATATGCAAAAACTTTAACATGTCATATACTTCAATGTGAGGCATTTGAACATGCCCCTTGTTTTCAATATCTTTATACCCATTTTTTTTGACATTGAGTGCTCTTGTTATGTGATTGATTATTTATTGAGTGTAATCACCTAAAAGTGACACTTGAGTGTTAATAGTGCTAGTTGAGACCACATACCCATACCTTAGACCTAGACATATCCTAGAGCCTATTCTCAAACTTATTTAGCCTTCATGTGGGACATAATCATCTTAGTCATCCCTAAAATATTCATAGACCCTCATTCTTGCATCTTGACCCTTCATGCCTAGGGTTATTCCAATTGGACACTAGTTCCATAATAGCAATAGTAGCTCTACATGGTGCTAGTATTCCAATATTAGCACTACTATCCTTTCTATCCTTTTTACATAAACATATATCTTTTCAAATATTAGACCTCCTAGGGTTGGTTTAGAACTCTTTTATCACCCAAAAAATCACCAAAACAATATATATACATGAATTTTATCCCTCTAACCACTACATGAAAATTAGATGCAAATTACATATACAAAATTATAACAAGTTGTGAAAATTAAGGTTAACAATCCCTATTATTCCCTCCTTTTGCATAATACCATATGAAACATTCCTAATCTCATATTAATTAAATTTATAGTCTCAAGCACACTAAAATCACTCAACTCAACTATCATACTAAATTTACTTGCACTTTCACTAACACTTAGGTTGAGATAACTACACTGGGATTGATTTCTCTTCAAAGTATTGGTATGTAGGCAACTCTCATCACAATAGGGTGTTGATGATGTCTAGCCTACCCCACTAATAAACACACTTTTTATCTTGTGTCAATTGGATGCCTTAACAACATGGAGGAATAGGGTTTGCTCATCAAATCCATCAAAATAGGCCATATATATGGTTTCATATCTCATTCACTTAGGAATAGACCTTATAAATCCATAAAAAGGTGCACCTAAAAGCTCAAGGTAATCCTAGATCGAATATACAATCACCATATAAGACTACTAAACAATTAAGGAATTATTGTATATGAAGGGTTTTAAAGCTTGGATCCTATTTTTGACACTCATATCAACCTCTACCTTAGATTTTAGCCTCCATATCATCCATCTTAGTCATTTTCCATCTAAATTCTACTTAACATTATTTATTTATAATTTTTTAAAGGTCAAATTTAATCAATTATAAAAAAATAAATGCTTGTATTTATTACATATTTCTACTCTAATTTACTATTATTAGATCTTTAACAACATATTTCTACTCTATATAAATGGATCTATAAAAACCTAATCACTATGAGGAATTCAATGGTGAAAACCTAATAATGAATGTGGATCTAGTGGTGGTGATTGAGAAGGAGACTACAATCGTGACATAGTTGCAGATGCATTGGAGTTTAGAGTTACACTTGAGTAGAGACCAAAAATGGCTGATAATGGGGATAGGAACACTAATGGATTTAAAAACTTATGAGTTTTAGATAAAAGTGGAGGGGGATTGGCATCCTATTTTTTTTGGCAATAAGTAGTTGCAATATAGGGGTAAGGAAAGCCCAAATCCCATCATGCTCATCATAGAATCTATGAAATATATAATTTTTGAGAGATAAAGTTGAATTTGGGTTAGTAGGAGGATGGAAATAGTGTAGGATTTACCCCATGCTTTTGGATGTAAAGAGACTATCTAAATCAAGAGGAATATCATTTACTAAAGCTGTGGAAGGACATAAAAGTCTTTCACTCATTCTAGTGAAGGAAACCCCAGTTATTCTCCTTAATAAATAAGAGATATTAAGGGATCATATCTAGATGTCCCTTTGGAAGAAGACGATTAGAATAAAACTAATGAGCCACTTAGTTGTGAGTAAAAGATAAATAAGGGGGGGTTATGGTGTTATAAGAGAGGACAAATGGTAGTGAAGAGATAAAATCAAATTAAATAGCCTAGACTCTATCAGAAAGAGAAGGCATGTTTGAATCATAGTAAACACTAAATCAATAAAAATATTTGGAATTCTCCATCCCCATACTACCAAATCCTAAGGTGGGAGGAGAATGGAAAACTATTATCAATAAAAATAAGGGCAAAGGCAAACTAGGTTTGAAACCCATAACAATGTCTCTTAGATCTAACAAATAAAATCTCATCGGAGATGCCTAGTGGTTTAATTTTTATTTCATTTTGGGCAAAATTGTTGTAAATTTTAGAATTTATGGTAAATTTATTGTTTCTATTTTTTTGTTATTTTTTTTGTATTTATTGAGTCTTTAATTTTATACCAAGTGTTATGTGGTCTCAATTTTTTGATTCATTCCTAGGGTATGGGTCCCTAGTTCAAAAAAAGCTACCCTTTATGCATAATTAAAAAAAAAAAAAATCATTTAGATTCATTAAGTCATAAAAGATTAAAAAATTTGGTGAACTTGACTTACTTTGAATAATTGTCAAACCCTAACCCTATATGCTACTAGGGGTTGTGTCCTTCTTTTTCCTATTTTCATTAACTATATTAAAAGTTTCAAATTTCATACATTTTATTTTAGTAGCCCTATTTCACTTTATTTATTATATTACCTATAATAAGGCCATCTATATTTCATTAAGAAGAAGCATTAGGCTTAGTGTAAATCCTAGTCAACACACTTAGATTCTTTCTATTTGAGATTATACCATAGACAAGGGACCAATTGCAAATTCTATCATTGATCCTTTACACCATAATTATGTGGATTTCAATGATAATGCATTTGAATATGATTAATAATATCAAGATAAAAATGATAAATAATGTGGAAATTGGAACACTCTCCCCCCACATAACATTGAACATCTAATTGTCAATAAGGATGATATTATATAGAGATTCAAAGATAGGATTGAAGAATAACCCCTTGATCATGCATAGATTTTACAAGCCTTAATGGAAATAAAGAAAAAATCAAATAATGGTCAATCTTATACTCTCCTAGATAATAACATTGTTACACCTACATTGGGGCCAACTTAGCTAGCATAACAACTAGTTTTAACTAAATAAACTTTAGTGATAGCTACACCTCCTATGGTTAGTTTTTCATATCAAGACGTATAATCCCTTATACAAGAGGTTCATACTCTGAAGGTTAAGTTGTTATATCTTGAGTAGGGATCCAATAGTCCATCACATGCATTGTATTATCATGTTATTTTACATATACCTTTGACACATCACATAGTTTCAAATCCTTTTCCATATGTATTCATGGCACCTAAGCTTATATTGTATGATGGTAAGGGTGACATAGAGCACCATCTTCAATCTTTCCACATAACATGTTTAGACTATGTGTCAAATGATTGGCTTCTCACTAAGTTAATTCAATGTAGCCTCAAGAATTATGCCTTACATTAGTTTTATGATCTACTAAATTAGTTTATCACTACATTTAATCCATTAGTAGATATGTTTTTATCACACTTATCAATAAACACCAGTGATAAGATCTCATATGATCAAGTATCATAACTAAAAAATAATAAAATGAGTCTATTGTAAAATATGTCTTATGATATAATAATATATTGGCCAATTTGAATATCCACATGGAAGATAAAGAGCTCTAGGACATATTCATATAGATCCTAATACTAGCATTACATGAAGTTATCTTATTCAAGAAGTTTCCAACCTTCATAGATTTATGCCACATAGTGAAAGAAAGAGAATTCAAGATTCTCTCTATGGTAAAACTAAAATATTAAAGTGGATTAGAATAAAGTACTAAGAGTTATAATAAACCTCCATACAAAGTAAGGGACACTAAAAAAAAGACTGATCCAAAGGTCATAGTTAATGCATCTTCAAATCCATCACCTTAACTAGTTTTATCATCTCTTTCATGCAAAGTTTTCACCAACTTTCCAAAAAATTTAGCACATGTTTTATATTAATTTTTGGAATACAATTCATATCTCTCCCTCCCATTAAAGAGGTTGATATGACATGGCCTCTTCTAAATAACTATGATTCCAATTCAATATATAAATATCATAGGGCACCATATCATACTACAAATAGATACATTAGCTTGAAACATAAGATACAATATTTTATAGAGGTTTACATAACTGATGTGGGCATACCCAAGGATGCTTCCAAAATTAAAAAAATAGAATATAAGGCATTGAAAATAATCTTAGATCTATTTTTCAATCATACAATAAATGAGGTAGGGGACATTTCAGGTTTTCATTACATATATCAATCACATCCACTACCAACATCATATCACACTACTATAGAGGAGGAACACCATAATCAAAATATCATTGGTGTGTACCATAATAAAATTCTACCTACAACACTCATCACATTCTCAGACTAGGAAATTATTGATTATGATTCATATTTATATCCAATCTTTTTAAGAGTCTACATAAATCATCATCCTATCTAGAGTGTTGTGGTAGATAATGGGTCAAGTAGTAAAATGTGCACTATCACACTTATACAACAACTAGGATATTTAGAGAAAGATATATCTTCTACATACATAGGTATTTATGGTTTTAGTGGCCATGTTCAAATCTCCACTAGGGATATTGTAGATCCACTTCATGTTGGATCAATAGGTGGCCATTAGATTCTTATTAGTAATTAGTGTAGGCATATTTAACATGTTATTGGTACACCATGGATACATTAGTTATGATCCATTCCATATACCATGCATAAGTTCCTAAAATATATACATGAAAATTAGGTGATCATAGTTGAGGGCCTTTCCTTTGAATATCCTCTACATATCGCACAAGTAGTTACATCATAGTTACCACTTAGAGCCAATTACCAGCTACATATCCAATCATAGTTCCTATCAATATTCCATGGAGTTTAGTATATACACTAGTGTAGGAGAGGTCTACTTCTATAGTATTTCTATGCACACATGATCTCCCATGGAGACCATGATTAGAGAGACCCCTACAATAGAGAATTTTTTTGAATTCTATAGTTCCTCCTTTACTTATTTTCTTCCAATATTAGTATTATTGAGTTCTCAAAGTTATCATCATAGGGCACCTATTACAAATACAACATATTATACTAGATGGGTCCCTAATACCATTACAGTCCACAAGACACCATAATTAGTTTCATATATTCCTATCACCATCCCATAGGCATGGCTAGATATAAATCATTCAGTGCAACAACTTCTAAAACCATAGTTACCATTTCATATAACATGCATTATCACTTATTTTTTATTTGATAGAGATCGTATTGATAGTAAGTCTCTCATGAGCATCATTGATTAGTATTGTTCCTCAATTATTATACATACTTTCCTTATCTCTTACTCCTTGTATATGGTTTCATATTCATTTTTATTGTACATATCTTATATCTAAAAAATACAAAAATAATATGATATTTCAAAAACACAAAAACATTCAAATATTTACTCAAAAGATTCAAAACTACAGATTGTATGCATTGCCATGTTTACATCTCTTATATTTTCTAAACACTAAATATGCTATGTATCATAATATTTTTAATTTTATCATATATACATGTTTCACTTGTTCTTGTTGAGTGCTTGTAAATTTATATAGGACTCATGTCCACTACACTGATCCAAATTTGATATTATCTACCTACTAAAGGCATATGAACTAATGCATGGGTTAATCATTTGACACACTCACCCATTTAGGGGCACCCTATACATAATTTTGATTACAATATTCCATCATTATATAACTTAAATTATAAATTTAGCATTGTTATATCTTTAAATTTATCATGTTACACTTAGATTTGTATTTTGATACTACTACTTTAGACTTAGTATATGCATATCGTATGTCTTAAACAAATTTTTATTACATGTTCATGAATAATTCCATTTATCTATTTCCTAGTTTATATTTGATTGTATCTATATGCTTATTATATTAAATGGCATTTCAATATTCCATTGATTTTTTTCTCTACACCACTTCTTTTCATAATATGTATGCTTTGGACATGTGCCCTTGTCCTTATGTGTGCCTTCATAATTGTGTATGTGGACATCTAAGCCTATCCTTATATGTGGATCTAAGCCAAATTGATCGATATTTATGTATGTGGACATTTTAACACGTCCTTGTATGTCTTTTTTTCTCAAATTTAGTGGCATGTGCTCATGTCCCTTTTATTGTGGCACCTTGGGCTACTTTGTGTGCCTCACATGTGTTGTATGTATGTTTTATTTTATGTCTCATGGACATGAAACTTGTCTCTTGCTTGTTACACACTCTAATTTTATATTCCATTAGGGACCTCATATATCTTCCCTTCCTACTTGGGTGTTTTTATTGACATCATGCCCCATCCTCCTAGGTAGCTACTTAGTTATTTAATTAGATTTACTATTACATACATTGTTATATCTATCTTGACACCAATCTAAATTCAAGACATAAAATAAATATAAAATTAAAAAATTATGCTCATATTATCTTACATTCTAATGTTATATATGTACATTATAGTATATTATTATGCTCATATCATATATGCTATAGCTAACACATATCTTACAAAGGTTTTTATTTTAAGGTTAGTTCTTGCACAGGCTCAAAAAATCCCCTTAAAAGAGGAGGAATTCATAGGGGCTTTTCACATAGATGAAACTCCCATAATTCACTCACAATATATTTTTCAACACAAAAGCTTAGATTACAAAAAAAAAACTTATGTAAACACATTGGAAAATAGTGACATACATATCAGTATAGTTACATAAAAATAAGAGTAGATAGACATTAGCACCCAAATTGGGACACTAACACCACATGATAAAAGAATAATGATTGACATGGGGATGAATTAGTAATTAAAACCTTTAATATAATTCCAACTAATCATTCATGAACATTCACTCAAGTATGTAGATCAAATAATTACTAAGTAACCATCTACATATGTATGAAACATAAAAACATAAGATAACACAAATTATAAGTGGGAAAACCTCAAGGAGATGAAAAAAATTGATCCATAAAAATTTATTATAGTCCTATAATACAAAATATCAAGTTTGGTGAAGCACCAACTTCACATGGAGCACCAACTACAACTAGTTAAGCACTAACATAATTAGGCTTTAACAAGCACCCACATGCAAGGAGGTACCAACCCCCTAGATGAATCAACACCAAATAAAACACCTTAAAAAATTGATCATATTTATAACACCTTTTTTATCATATAATATATTATGATCACCTTCTTCATCTCTTCACACACTTTTATCCCTCTCAAAATTACCTTTAGGCTTCTTAACTCTACTAGGTCTCTTCAAGACTGATTAGGTCATATGAGTTTGATATCCATAAAAAAAAGTCCTATTATATATTCATGAATTTATATATACAAATTTATTATTGTATTCATGACCTATTTCTATTCCTCAACATGTTCTTTCATTTGCTTGCACACTCACTTATCTAACTCACTCAAATAGGACTAATTAGTCTTGCTCTTATATAAGTCACTTGATCTCAGACACCTTGGTCATACATACACACTTATACACTTTTATTAAAATTAAAATAGGTCTTATAAAATGATACAAACATTAATAAAATAATACATTAGGTTTTACATAACTTAATATACCAAATTCTCTTTTAGGCCTTAAGGAGACCTAATTTAATTAGGCATTCATTACACCACGTTACACTTTGCCTTTCTTGGAAGGATTAAAAACTCAAAAAATATTATGATAAATTAATATATCACTAATATATAACTTATCAAACTTTAATTTATGTCTACAACACATTTTAGGTCCAACCACTATTTGAACCTCTTTTCAAAACATTCTTCACAATAGGCCTTCATACACACAAAAATTCTATCTTAAAAAACTAAAGATAAACACAATGCTTACAAGAAAATATATAAATAAATCACATATTAATAAACCACATGACCTAAGATGCATCAAAAAATTAATTAGTTACTTCAACTCAGGGTATATAGGAATAAACTCTTCTCTGCAAAAATCTCACTGAGAATTGCTAACTAGCCTCAAAACATAGTCATGGAAACTTAGAATTTTGATACCTAAAATAAAAAAATCAAGGAATTAAAATGAATAAAAATTATAATAAAACATCCTCATAACAACCTTGAATAAAAATATCATAATATCTAATGGCAATTATTGGTCTTGTAGACCAATTTATTAATCTTATCTCTCACAGTCCTCACTTTGCTAGTCAAGCCATTTTGGATTCAACATTTTCACTAATTTGAATGACTATAAAACCTTTAAAATATAATTATAATTAATTTAAATTTAAAAAAATCAACATCATATGAATTATATGCATAAAATCATGGCATAGAGGCTTAAATTCATCACTATAACTTGCTTACCCAAAACTATCAGTTTACCTTCAAGACTAGTCATAGTGATTTTGACCTTAAAAAAATGTGTATACACTTTTATATAGTTATAATTCATTTATATAATCATATTATATAATTAAACCGTTCTAAAATATAATTATACCATGGTTATATGATAATATTTATCTTACAAACCAATCTCATGACCTCATTGTACACAAACCTCACTGACCTAGACAAGTAAACTTGTGAGAAACTCTTTACTATATAAAATTATCTTAAAAAATTATATAAAACATTAAAATTTCTTATAGGTATTAAAAAATTTATCCATATACTTTTACTGATCCCTATCGATGATAAGACATCCATAATCATCTTCTCACTTCTGCTTAGGTTTCTTAATGTTTACACCATTAGGGTTTTTAGTGATAGGTCAAATTTGATGACTATTTTAGAACACATAACGGATATAACCTATCTATAAACCACCATGGAAATAAAATAAAAGTCTCAAAATTTGTCCTCCATCAGTTTATTAACTTTGAATTGGTCAACTCTGACTACTAATTCAAATTTCTAAGAAACTAGGCCTTTCCTATACTGTCCACTCATACACCTAGCAAACCAATCACACTTAAAGGTGCATGAGAGAGACAAATATGTGTTACAATAGATTTTATAGTTGTTTTAGACCATTCTAGGCTATTTTGAACAAGATAGTTCACATCAGGTCATTATTAGGTTCTTTGAGGGTTTAAACCATCTTCCACTATTAGCAATTATTATTAAAGCTTATCCCGTCATTCCAAAAATTAATTCCTATAAATTTTAGGTAGTAACATTTACCATCTACAATGAACATATTAGGTCCTCATGTACATGATGTATATGCCAACGAGCTCTTAAAAAACCTTTTCACATAGATAAATTTTCATCTTATGCACTTGAGAGACCTTAAAACACTTTTTATTGCCTTAACCTTCAATATTTGACCTAAAATTAAATTAAAATGATTAAAAAAAGTACAATCACCTTTATCAGTGATCAATTACTCACACATTCCTTAGAAACTAATCTTGATACCTCATTAGGTCATGATCTCACCATCTTGCTTTCTACACCTAAGTCTTCACACCCTATTAGGTCTTGAGATAACCTTAAAACCTATTTTCAAGATGTAAATACTTTACTTTCATGCTCAAACAACATCTCACATGATCAAAAAATGTTAGTCATCCTTTATATGTCTTGATAAAAGCTCATGATGCCTCATTAGGATAGGTAAGGTCTATAAATGGTCTAATTATAGACTAGATTTGTAGGTCCTGCCTATGTAAGCTCACATTGAGATTATCATGAGTGCTCCAACTCCTCATATAACTTCTCAAAAAACGTCATAAAACCTCTTGTTACTTTGTACATCCATTTCACCAATCCACGATGCTCAAACCTCTTCACTAGGACTTTACATGTTATGATTAGGCTTCTCAAGCACTTTTCCTTAAATATATACCTTACAACACTTAATAAGGATTATACACCTAACTATCAATAACATATAATTAAAAAAAAATATTGCATTCCTAATATTACTCACTTTACCATACTACTTGAAAATACCTTCTCACAAGGTCTAGACAAGGCTTTATAAGATACCTTGATGCTTTGACCTATTCCTTCCACATTATGACCTTAACACAACATCAACAAAGAAGATATACGACACTTAGATATGTAACTTTATTTCACATGAAAATCACTACATACCTTCAATTCTCATAAGCTTATCACAACACACACTTCCAACTAGATTTTATCATCTAGACACCATGCTCATCTACACACCAATATTAAAAATAACTAATTAACAACAACCTTATTCATCATGATTATTCACCATGCATCTTCACTAGATGTATATAGAAATCAATGAAAACACACTTTAAAATTAATGAAATCATATTGACATCAATGATAACACTATGCCAACACCACATGGAGCTATTATCCAAGATATGGTGTTACTATCTAATAGCCTCAACTTCAAAAAAATCTAGATTTCTTAAAAAAAGTACAATAGATACAATCTAAGTTTGCATAGGCTAAGTTATAAATTTACCATTTTTAATTGGTATATCTCATATTCATACTAGTTTTCTCAGATTAGGGTCATCATACATGGCATGGCCATTCATATTTATTGTTCAAATACTTAGATATATATGATTACAATTGAGTATATAATTCATATGCTTAGATATCAAATTTGAGGGCATGTGAAAAACACATTGTTTCCATTTGATTACTTACACACTAGTTGATTAGATGGAATGACAAACACCATGTCATTCTATACATTATATACATTAAATATTAGATTCTAGGTTATAAACTAGTTTAATTCCTTAATCCATATATAGTGGTTGGCATTCTTGAGTGGCCCAAAGCTAATTAATATACCCAAGTGATTATAGAGTTAGGATATGTAGTTAGACATTTCTAGTTACATCTCATAGTTTTAGTTTCAAATGTATCTACCACACATGGATATGTAATGATGGATTCATAGTCTAAATTAGTTATAAATCCACCTACATGACAAGGTTGGACACACCATCAATCCAATCTAATCTATTCATAGGTCATGATCCAACATGGGTGGGTAATAATGGAGTTAAAAGTGGACTAAATTATTGATCCACCCACACATGAGGATTGATCAATCCCTTAGCTCAATCTAAGATATTCACCAAAGATCACTATATATGCCCACACACATCAGTTTTCATAAGGTTTATGCATTAGTTCATGTACCTAGTGAGGTGAATTCATTCCTTTCCTCTCTTTTATCCCTTAACTTAGTTTTACTTATTTACTCAATTTTTTATTTTCTTTTGACATATGTTAAGTAAGTACTAATATATGCAAATTTCATTTATAGGACACATAATGGAGCATGTTTCAAATACTTATATTTAAATTCATGGAATTCACCTATTAGGTAAGTCTAGGTACACTTATTTCTCCTTTAACCTAGTCATTTCACTTTATGACATTTTTAGAATAAAGGGTGGGGGGAATGTAATCAACTAAAAGTGACACTTGAGTGATAAGAGTGATAATTGAGAGAGCCTATCCATAAATTAGCCACAAACTTATCCTAGAGGCTATTTTCACACTTATCTAGCTTTTGTATAGGCCACAAACATCCCTAGTTATCCTTAAAGTAGTCTTAGACCCTTATTATTACATCCTAACCCTTTGTGCCTAGGGTTTTTCCATTTGGATATTAGTAACATAATAGGAAGAGTATTGCCACATAACACTAGTGTCCCAATATTGGTGTTATTTTCATATCCCTCCTTTCTCCATAAACAAATATCTTTTAAAAGCTTATACCTCTTTGGATCAATCTAGACCTATTTTAGGACCTGCATAAGTACTATAACATTATATATACATGAATTTCAGACCTCAAACCACTAAGTGGAAAAGGGATCAAAATTACATATACAATCTCAGAACAAGTTGTGCACAAATAATGTTATCAATCCCTATTATACCCTACTTCTACATACTAGAATCTATAACATTCCTAAGCTCAGATTACTCAAATTTCGATTCTCAAGCATACTCAAAGTACTCAAGTCAACATCATACTAGTTTCACTTACACTTTCACCAACAATTAGGTTGGGAGAATTACATCAAGATTGATCCATATTTTTAGTATTGGTATGTAGGAAATTTTCATCATAATGGGGTGTTGAGGATATCCATCCTACCCTACTAATGAAAACACTTTTTTATCTGGTGTCAACTAGATGACTTAGAAATATGGAGGATAAGGGTTTGATCATAAAAAAAATTAAAATAGGACATCTATATGTTTTTATAACTCATGAAAATATGAACAAACTTTAAATATCTAGACACATGTGTACCCAGAAGCTTGGGAGAGTCTTGCATAGAGGATACTACCATCAAAATAGGAACACTATCACCACATGACACTATTATGTAATTAGGGAACCACTATATAGGAATGGTTTTGACACCTAGATCCTATTTATGACAAATAGAGTAGCCTCTACAGTTTTTAGACTCAAGATCATCTATGTTAGTCAATTTCCAACTAAGTTGTTACTTACATTATCTATTGCTATTTTAAAAAAGGTCTAAATGAGTCAATTATATAAAAAATCAATGGTTGTATTTATTTCATATTTCTACCCTGATTTACTATTCTTAGCTATTTAACAACATTGGATTTACATTTACTAAGTCCTAAAAGGTTAAAACATTGATCTTATGTCGGTTACTTCTAGACATTTCCATGATCTATATCATGCGTCTTAGGTATTTTTATGTTTTGATACTATGAGTTTCATTGATTCATATAATTATACATGATTCCACTATATGATTAATTACTACATTATTAATACAAATATAACATTATATTAATATCATTTTTATATAAGGCTACCATCAAGTATCATTTCCCTCACCTCGAAATGGGGGGCATACTAGTGGGGTCATGTCATAGAGACATGAATCAACATACACAAACTTGGAATAAGTGTTATAATTTGTTATAGTTTACATAATTTAGATATACATTTGGGTCACAATATTATACACTTGACACCAATTTTCACATATTTGGGATAAGATATTTTTAGATTTGTGACATATATTATACATAGAGATTAAAGGTCACATTTTAATATATACGTCCTCTTGAGACACATTATAGGTGCATATGACATGAAAATCCACCAAATTATAGATACACATTCATATTATATATGTAATGACCTTTACCAATATGAAGCATTTGATTCTTTAGATTTTTATTATAGTTGGCTCCTTTGAGTAGTGATATTGAGATTTAAGACCCTTGATAGAATTAAAGGTATTTATTTTTTTAGGTTGATATTGTTATACCATTTTTACTTGGGAGAGATTGGATATATTGGATAGATTATGTATACACTTGGGTTGTGTGATTGATATTTAGTATTTTTTATGAGATTTTCACAACCCACCCTAACACTAGATTGGGGTCATGATCACCATCCAATTATCATCTTCACTTCTCCAAGGTTCATTTGTTAACCTCCCCTTCCAATGATTTGTCTAGGAAGAATCATGTATAAAATCAAATTCTTAAGTATAAACATGGTTCCATTCAAACACATATGTACTCCTTCATTATTTTATTCCTTTTTAATAATTTTAATTATTCTAATTTTTAAATTATATACACTAATTACACTATAAAATTCTCTTGTTTATAGCTAATACATGCATACATAAAATTAAAATAGGGATCAATTCAAATCAAGGTGGTTTTACACACCATGGTACACATTTATTTGATCCAAAATAGTAATTCCATCCTTATGAATTACTTTACTAAATGGGGGGATGTACATGCTAAATACATATTTTACAAGATAATGTAGTCTTGTATAATTGGAAAATATCACTCATGGATCAACCTTTATTTTAAGACCCTTTCACTACCATAACGCTCGTGTTAGATATATCATTATGCTCAAATGTTTATTGTATAGTCTAAACATAATATTATAATTACCTAGATCACCTTTATTTAAAAATGTGACAAACTTTATTAACATCTTAAAATGTCAGTTAAAGATATTTAGTAGTTATCTATACTAGGACACTACTTTCTAAACTAGGTCATTAGGTTTGATGCTAGCGTCCCAAGTCTAACACTATTATCTATACCTTACAAACAATCAAATTTTAAAATATTTTTATATGCATAGGTTGGCCTAAATATATTAATTAACCAT
The DNA here is from genome assembly GCA_037957365.1 of Torreya grandis. Taxonomy (NCBI): domain Eukaryota; kingdom Viridiplantae; phylum Streptophyta; class Pinopsida; order Cupressales; family Taxaceae; genus Torreya; species Torreya grandis. Next base: position 309,327 of record JARHVA010008472.1, on the reverse strand, counting down.
CCCATGGATAATCTCAAATAGTGTGGTATAAATAAAAAATAAATCCCACTTATTTAGACATCTAAAAACTACCAAGAAAACATGTTTCAAGCTCACTAAATCATCTATGAAATTGAGTTATATTATAATATTATTACCTATTGATATATAAATCATTATATCAATCTTATTATAGGTCTAAATCATTAAAATAAAATCCCATGAGTAGTATATTTTAACTTTCAAGCTAGATCACTACATCCACTCACATATAGCATATTACACAATTGTTTCACACATAAGACCACATAAGGTGGATAATTACATCATTTAGAGGCCCTGTTTGGAGTATATGGCTATGGTGGAATTACTCATTGATAGAGGATTATTTGGGGTCAAATCAAATTCCCTTCAACCCACTTTCCCTTATTTTACAATATCACATCCCCTAATTTGATGAACTAAGGTTTTGAGCTACACACTAATATTTGAAACCTATGTGTGTGATCTTATTACATAATATACTAGGATAAAGTAAGACATAACTAACACAAGTGGAATTTTTATAAAAATACACACTTCATTTTATATAAAAGTGTCAAAATAGAGATAGAAACATCAATCCTAGGATTTGGATTCTAACAAGTTTAGGCTCACAAATAGCCAATTTCTACAATCTGACAAGTCATTCCTAAGCATCAACATGACTTTTTCTATGCCAACAATTTCTATATCTACTTGTGCATTAATGAAAAAGCTAAGTATTATCTCTTATTTGTGTTTAAGTAATCAAATTACTATTTATCATTATACTTATTACATTAGCATATTTCCATAATTCAGCACTATAATTGAATAATGGGAATCTAAATATTTAATTAGCCTAATTATATAATATTTTATTCCTTAATTTAGTAGTATATTATCTTACCCATATTTTAGAAAAGGGTTAAACACTAGGATTTTCATAATATTTCTTGTTTACTTTTCATTCTTTCATGTCCTCGGTGTGTATGTTATCATTTGTCCATTTTATCATGCATAATGCTTAATAATCCTTGAGGATGTTCCTCTTATTTCAAATTTAGGAAAAATAATATGCATGATGGCTTTGAATTTATTCATTGATAAATTTTTGTTCCTATTCAAATGTTTAAAGTTCTTATGGGCATGTGGTGGATCTACATTTGTTGTATATATCTATATGCTCATCACACTTAACAAAGAATTGATCCTTTGAAATTGAAACATATAATTTTCATTCATTAATTACCATGTTGAAGCATGGTTGTGACATAGGATGAAATTTAAAATTTTGAGCTCCTTGTTACACTTATGTTTCATTAAATTCTGGGTATAACATTCAAGAAGTATTACTGTAATAACCTTGATTCCATTCTATACTATATAATGACTAAAATTTAGAGAAATATATAAATTTATCTCAATGATTCTTCTATGTAAGTAATTTTGGTAGTTTTATTTTAATTTATTGTCTTTCCTAGTGATACCATTTACTACATGTTATTCACCATTTATCCAATCAAATATATGATTGTAGAATGTCATCCTTGGGTATCTAACTTTGTGCCATGCATTATATAATACATCCATCCCATAATATCTCATTTTAAGTACCTCCATAAATTCATCACCCAAATTAAAGATGGAATTTTCTATTAATGCATCTAGAACAAAGTTATATTTAGATTTTTAATTTCAGGGTTTAGTTTGTCACCATATAAATATGACTTAAGCAATAGGAAATATTTTGAGATAGTTTTATTTATTGTAGTTATATTCCACATTTTCTACTTCATCCAAAAAAATTGACCATTTTGTAACCTCATGATAGGACCGAAACTCCCCAAAGCTCTGACACAACTTGTCAGATTTAAGAGCACACATGATTACCAATGTATAAGCAACTAAACATGCAGAATCCAGAAGAACAAATAATTATCAATGAGAAAACACACAGAACATGAGAGGCAATATACAATTATATTTAACTCTTTACAAAGGAATCTACAACAAAGAGGTGGCACTCTTTCTTCCACTTCGTGGGCTTACAGTAAACTTCCCTCCAGTGTAATCTTCTCTCATAGGTCACAACACACAGCTAACACAAGCTGTTGTTCACCTCATTGCACATCTGTACAATCGAGTACACAATCATACTCCAAGTAGATCTCTCCATGATCCTGTTGATGTATGGCTGTCACCTTGGATCTAGCTACCCCACTGATCTCCTTTCTGACCCTCGCATCCATACACCCCTGCAAATCAAACCTGATCTTACTTAAACACACATGGGGAATCCTACTTGATTCCACCATGGGAAGAACTCTCCAAGCTTCACATAGCTCTTCTCCAAATTCTCCACTTAAAAATACAGCCCATGAGTCTCTCATATAGATCTCATGCATACACTAAAATTAGATGGGCGGCTCAAAGACTCAAACTGGTCTTCACATGCAAACTCCGCATTCACTTAACTGACTGTTTGTCAACAGCAGTTCTGACCGCTACAGGTGACCAACGTCGGACCCTGCCCTCCTGGAGGTGATCGACGCTGGCCGATCTTCTGCCGATGTCATTTTCCCTTCTGCGTCCCCTGACCGACGTCGGTGTGGCCTGCCGACGCCGGAGACTACATACTTTCAGAAACCTCCTCCTTCTTCTGTTTGCAACAAGGTGAAGCTTTTAGCTCCACACCCTAACAATCTCCCACTTGGAGATAAAGAGCTACACCTGTACCCATACTAGTACTCTGTCTAATCCGTATCCTAGCTTGTATTCCTCTTCAAGCTCCCACTTGAAGACAACCCACCACACTCCTTGTGGTGCTACACCTGTGCATGAATTTCTCCATTCTTCTGCCTTGCTATACTCCCACTCAAATAACAACCCCTATGAGTAACCTGTAATCAACAAACACTTAACAGATCTGGGCCATCTGTTAGTCAAGCTCACTCTGAGAATGTCCAACCTCGCTCTGATACCAATTTATAGGACCGAAACTCCCCAAAGCTTTGACACAACTTGTCAGATTTAAGAGCACACATGATTACCAATGTATAAGCAACTAAACATGCGGAATCTAGAAGAACAAATAATTATTAATGAGAAAACACACAGAACATGAGAGGCAATATACAATTATATTCAACTCTTTATAAAGGAATCTACAACAAAGAGGTGGCACTCTTTCTTCCACTTTGTGGGCTTACAGTAAACTTCCCTCTAGAGTAATCTTCTCTCATAGGTCACAACACACAGCTAACACAAGCTGTTGTTCACCTCATTGCACATCTGTACAATCAAGTACACAATCGTACTCCAAGTAGATCTCTCCATGATCCTGCTGATGTATTGTTGTCACCTTTTATCTAGCTACCCCGCTGATCTCCTTTTTGACCCTCGCATCCATACACCCCTGCAAATCAAACCTGATCTTACTTAAACACACATGGGGAATCCTACTTGATTCCACCATGGGAAGAACTCTCCAAGCTTCACATAGCTCTTCTCCAAATTCTCCACTTAACAATATAGCCCATGAGTCTCTCATATAGATCTCATGCATACACTAAAATTAGACGGGCGGCTCAAAGACTCGAACTGGTCTTCACATGCAAACTCCGCATTCACTTAACTGATTGTTCGTCAACAGCAGTTTTGACCGCTACAGGTGACTGACGTCGGTCCCTGCCCTCCTGGAGGTGACTGATGCCGGCCGATCTTCTGCCGATGTCGGTTTCCCTTCTGCGTCCCCTGACCGACGTCGGTGTGGCCTGCCGACGCTGGAGACTGCATACTTTCAGAAACCTCCTCCTTCTTCTATTTGCAACAAGGTGAAGCTTTTAGCTCCACACCCTAACACCTCATCAAATTTTCAATATGATGAACTAGGTACATTGGCATTCAATTTTTGAGAATTTTAAGGTATTTTGATAACTTTTTTCTAATGATTGTAATTTGTGGAATAAAAATAAATTGGATATACCAATTTGGGTTGTCACTTTTTTAATTCATCCCACATTTTTAAATCCACATCTTTAAGGAATTATTTTAATCTAACATCCACAGGAGACCCATCTATGTTATAAAATTTCATGGTAGACCATTACATGAAAGGTATTTTAGATAGGGATCATAGTTTTTAACAAGAGATGAATACTCTATCGATATTCACACAAAATATATTGACATCAAATCATGTAAATTATATCATATCTCCTCTAAGTAAAATTTTAATTATTCCCTTTGAAACATATTTCCTCACATATGAACAAAATTGGATTAATTTGGTAGAAACTCTCATGAACTTAAAAAAAATCACCACCCTGTACAATGAATTGATCATCCAATTGAGTACTCCCATTAACCATTAGCATATTTCTAGTTTCATTGAAAACCAAACTTTAATTATCCAAGATATTAATTTCTTAGGTTGTAGAATGTTTGAGCATTTAGAACATAAGTTTATTACATTTTATATTATTACACCAAACTTTTTGGGTCCTAGTATATCTTCATAATGTTTTAGATATTATAGTACATGAGTTATAAAACCTTGGTCTATGTTGTCATCTCTAATAGAAAACTTATGTTTGAGAATGATATTATTTGTACAAAAAAATAGTTCTATCTTTATGGCTAGTATTGATGGTACTTGTAGCATCATCAATACAATATCCCTCTTCCATATCACTATAATACTCAAAGTAATTATAAATGTGAGGACTATGAATAGGTGGAATTTATGAATCTATGATCTTTGACAATTTCATCCATTCCTAGGAAAATTATGTCATATCCTTTAATATTGACATTTTTCAAGGTTTCAAATTCATCAAATAAAAAATGAAATTGTACTTTTCCATAAAACACCATGTAAGCGTTAATAACAACAAGTCATATCCCCACATCTCTATTGTGAAACGTCTTCCTACTTGGATACACTATGTTTTATGCAATTTTAGTGCATTTTGAAAAGAAACCACCTAGTCATCATCTCCAAATACAAGAGACATTGATGTTACATTAAAAAAAAAAAACTGAGGTGAAATAAAATATATAAAACCATATGAGTTCATAACTAAATTTTAAATAAACACCAATGTGATATGAAATAAAATACGTATATTTTAAATTAAATTTATGATTCAAATAAAGATTTATGTGTTTCTATGAGTGAGTATGTAAATAAAGGTAATAACATGTGATCAAGATGATATATGGAAAAAAAAATTCAACTAATTCATCTCTAATATCATCATATCATGAAAATAATGGAATCTTTTCATATTCACCATCAACAAAAAATAAGTTTAAAGCACATAAAATTTATACAATGTATGTATGTATGTGTATATATATGTATATATATATATATATATGTATATACAAACACATATATACATATGTATACACACACACACACACACATAAATACTTGTATATTTATATATCTATATAGATATACCTATATGTGTGTGTACACATGCACATAGAGATAGAGAGAGAAATTCCTAAATTTTATAGTTTGCTTTGATATTTGATATATGAAAAGAATTGTTAAAGAAAATTAATCAACACAAATTATCTATATATAATTTTCAAAAATATTACAACAATGAAATATTAAAATATTTATTGTAGTGTGTGTTTGAATGGACAAAAAATGTAAGAAAAAAATTATATTAAAAATTGGGAATGAATTAGGTGAACCATATGTCTTGAAAGAATATTTATGTAAGAAGTGTATGTTAATTTTAACAATGTATTCATGCTAAGTTTGCTATTGTGTGCACATAATTTACCTTTCAGGTCATATTTATTAGGTAGTAAGAAATTAAAAGAGTTTTTTGGAAGGTCAAATTTACATTAATATATGTGAAGAAATGGTATATAACATTTTTAATCTATATTTTTAACTAGTAGATAAATTCCAATCAAATGATAATGGAATTTATGAATCATGAAGATTTCATAGTGAGTTGAAGGACATTTTTTATGTATGTAAATTTACCTCTTTAATTTCCTACATTGAACAATCGAGCTAGTAATTGTGAGCTCCATTTTAAAATAACATGGGAATTAATATATTTAATCATTCTTTTTTGTCATTTTTCATAGCCTTTTTGAAACATGTGTTATTTATAAAATAAATATGAAGACTAAAAGATGACTCTAATGATAGGTGAAAGTTGATAATTGAGCTTCCAACTTTCCATTCAACATTACCATTATAAATTTAATCTAGTTCATACTTAAATAATCAAATATGAATATACTAAATATATATCTATATAAATAATATTATAGTCCAAAAAAATTGAAAATCCACCCAAAATTACCCCTTTCCTCCCCTAAATTTTCAAAACATTTCCACCAAATTTTATGGTTAAAAAGTATAAAATAATGTTCAAATTATAGTCAAATTTAACCCCTCCAGTGAACCAATAGAGAAATTAAGGCACAAAATTAGGAGGCAAGGAATGGGTAGGAAATTTAAAATGTGAATTGAAACTTATCCATTTTATATAGATACAAAAATATATAAATGAGATGGATATGAGGTTATACTTTTCATTTCACTCATGTAAGATCTTCGTTTGAGATTCATAATTATTTTCTATGTAATTTTTTGTTACAACTACTTTATTCTTAGTAATCTTAGAGGGAGGCTCATATGTGAGAGGTTTATGGAGATTGGTGTCATCTTTATTCTTTCCTAGAGCAATGATGTTATACTACACAAAAATATGGATAGAAACCCTTAATCACCTCAGTTTGCTTCACTTTTATGCTCTAGTTTCTTATGTTGTGATCCAATTGTA